>JAOEJI010241116.1:0-11903 GCA_025448255.1 Umimayanthus chanpuru | reverse complement strand
GTTTTAGTATTTTGCATTAATAATATTCAACTGGTTAAAACCTCGCACCACACAACGTAACATTTTGATAACTCTACCACCAGCTTTTCTTCTATTTTTCAAAATGTAAACAAATTAAACTGTTTTGAGTCACGTGGCGAGTTAATTGCGAGACTGAACACTGAGGACATTTGGTAATTAGGTTGACAACGTATTACTGTACTCGATAACTTTTTGCCCATTCAAGTTAACACATACAAGATAAAATCGTGACAATATAATACGCAATCACTCGATAACTTACCTGACTGACATGTTCTGCAGCTGAACTCTACTTGCTACGGTCACGTACTAATATTCCCACACACTAACAATTTTTACAAAACACTCGATGCTAAATTTTAAAGAAGTCTGCTTCGGTCCGCCACAGTTTTACGGGTGTACATAGACAATTATACTTAGTGATAGTCCTATCACGATCGGTTGACTGATTTGGTTGACTGTTGTATGCAGTTCGACGTGCTGAAAGAAACTGAATTCGGTGCAGGAAGTGTCCTCGGCATCGAAACTAACGCGAAACGCAACTGAACGTTTCTTTTCTGCAAAAATACATCATTGCACAACTTCTGATTAGGCGAAGAGGTGTTGTTACCATGTCACTCACGGTCGCGCATGAAGTCGAGACAGCAAGACGGTCGCCCGGACGAAAATCCCTCAACGCACTATGGCATCGAGCCTGAGCCCACGGCAAGATTAGGATGCGTTCTCCTTCGTCGAACGCAATTAACATATTATGCAATATATGCGACGTCAATGTATTTACCTCATCCCCCGAGAGGGTTTTCTTGTCAACCTGTGTCCGAGTTAGAGATCACAAGGAGATCAGAAACGATTTTGGTCACGGATAATTCACATTTTGAAGAACCGAAACTGCTTCTTGTTCGCTGAGGAGGACTTACGTAATGGATATTGGGCTTTATGGAAATGTTCATTTTGTAGCGTTTGGGTAAGGATTGTCGCGCCGGGAGAAAATTTTGTTGGGATGACTTTGCGATCTGCTTGCAAGTGGCGTGTGAAGAAACCAGCCTTCTACATAATTTATACGGAGGAACACTTCGCGGGGTTCTCGCTCTAAATGCCCAAAATGCACACAACACACAAATACACGGTGAACTGAAGGTAGGTAAACTTTATTTCCACAATAATAGCAGTATTCTATGATTTTTGAGAAACGAGTAAATTTCCAATACAAAGTCTTATAATGCCTCTGTTTTGCAAGTTTCGCAATATAAGCTTGGGCTGCCTGTGGTTGGCGTAGCGGTAGCATTCCGGGGTTCAAACCGCCGCATTTCGTTTATCTTCGTTGTGTTTGCCTTTTGTTTTCATTTTTCTATTTAGTTTCTTCTCTAAGGATAAATTTTGGTTTGGGTTACGGGTAGGAGTTGGCTTAGGGTTAGGGTTAGTACCTTTTGCATCTCCGCGATCACGACTTTGTCTTTTTGTGAAAATGGCAAGAAAGATAGATAGGTAGAAACGGTTTTTCGAAATGGCATCGACCATTTATGAAAAAGAAAATTGCTTTGCAGACACTATCCTGAAGTGAAGTTGTGTGGACGAACAAAATCACGAGAATCAGAGTTTGCCACCCATCAGGACACAAAAATTTCCGACTTTTTCCTGATCAACAGCTAAAGTTCCCTGACCCTGTCTGTGGTAAATTGAACAAAAATGATTATATTTTGGATACAAAAAATTCCCTTAACTTTTCTCTGACCAACTGCTAAAGTTCCCTGACCCTGTCTGTGGTAATTTGAACAAAAATGAGTATTTTGGGGTAAAGTGTGACGCTGCGTTCAAAACATAAATCAAAATGAAAGCTTGTGTGTCTAATCAGGGATCGCGGAGGGGGAGGGGCTGGTAGGGCTATAGCCCCACCACGTTTTTGAAAATTATAAAGAGTTACTGAGAAAAAAAAGTGATTTTAGCCCCACCTCTTTGAATCACTTGTCAGCCCCACCACTTTCCAAGTGGCGCCGCGGTCTCTGCTAATGTTTAATTTCCCCGACTTCTCCCCGACTTTAAGCAAGCAGGAATTTCAAATTTCTCTGACCAAAGAGTATAAAATTTCCTTGACTTGAGGCAATCCTGGATAATGCGTTCACACGTGGAATGGAGAATTTTTGATTAGATAATTAACCCTAATAAGAAAACCCTTTAAAGGTGGTTAACAATCCCCTATCCTCTCCTCCAAGCAACTGATCATTATTTACAATAGGATGGGAGGCAAAATGTTCTTTCTAGAGCGAAGGGGGTCAAAGACCATTTCTGAAGTTTGGCAGGGTTTATATAGGTACGTGAGCTAGATATCAAATGGGAGAAGTCACCTGGTTTTTCTTAGACTGCATGAAAATCCTGACTACCCATTTGGTATAAATAATGAACCGTACGTTCCTAAGGTAGCCTTTTTCTGGCCAATCTCTTTCCTACGCTCCCTCATCTTCCCCAATGACCGAAGAGCGTGGGCACGAGGTCGCCCCAGCCATCCTCTCTCACACACAAGTACAATCACATCAGTTCTAATTTCCGCCACACTTTTATTGACATTCGCAGCGCTTAACAGTCATGGATGAGTCCGGCGTGCAGGTGTCAGTTGCTAAACAGCTGTATGCTGGACCTTAATTAATCCAGTGTCAGGCGGTAAATATTGGGAAATTCTCTCATTTCTAACAACAATCTGCGGCGTAAACACGAATTTAACGTGCGACGTATACCGCTGTTATGCAACTGGTACCTGGTGAAGGCCAGCTCAATAATTTAATATGTGAAACTCTACAAGAATTTCAAATAAAATAGTACCACCTTTATCTACAATTGTGAAAATACTGTCCATCACCATACAGATAAGTAATCCAGTACAGGCATCTTGCAGAAAATGTCCAAAAGTTTCCATTTGTTATTTGCAAACTGCAGTAAAGCCGTCTGCAAGATCAATTTTCTAGATGCAACAGTATTAATAAACATATCATCTTTGCACATTCAGCGGTAGAAACTCAGCAAAAAAATAAGTGTGTTACACAACATTCACGATCAATTCCTTACTAGGCATGAATTCTCGACGAGGAAAGAAAGGTAGATGAATTCCGGTTTATAAGATTCAACATGACAATGATCATACAAAAACCGTTCCGAGTTTATGGGTTGGAACTTGATACTGCAGCATGGAAAGCAATCAAACTCAAAATGAGAGTAAACAAAGAACAATTCATGGTAGGGAATCTAGTTAGAGGGTTTTTGTCTGGTTTTAAACTTCTGTACTTACGCTTTAAAGTCCTGCACTCACGCTTCAAAGTCATGCAGACACGCTCTAAAGTCGTACACTCACGCTTTAAAGTCATGCACTCACGCTTTTAAAGTCGAACACTCATGTTTTAAAGTTGGGCAGTCACGCTTTAAAGTCATGCAGTCGCCACTTTAAAGTTCTCCAGATTCTGTAGTTACGGCCTTAATCCTGTAATCACACCCCCAAATTCTCAAATCGCGCTCTAGATTACTCTAGCAATGCTTTCGATGCTGCAATCATGCCTCAGAGTTTGATAGTAACCCTCCAAGTACTGCGGTCACAGTCTCAATCCTGCAGTTATGCCACAAAGTCCTTCACGGTTACGCTCTCAACTCCTGCAGCGCGACAAGCACAGAAAGGTTGACTTCTCTCAAATCCGAACACATGCTGGTGAAGTACTGCACAGGTATGGACATGGCCAAGCCCCCCTGGTTCTTATCGGCCGTGTATTTACAGTACAGCGCAGTTAACGCTTCAACGTTGTCCTCATCGGAGCTGCCGAACACCTCCCCCCTGAGTTTCTCACGGCATACACGAAGCAGTTGCACGGCCTTCTCATACTTCTTGGCGTCCAGACTGTCTACAACCTTCTGCACGCTTTGTTCCATCGACTCTGGCTCTGCGCTCTCGATAAACGAGGTCTCCTCAAAGGCGAGGTGCTCAAGGGCCGTGTTGATCTCCTTCCTGACCTGACTAACCTGGGGGGTGAGGTCCTCCACCTGCGGAGCGAGAACAAACAAAACTTTCAGCGTTACTCGAGAGAGAACAAACAGATTATTCGATCCCAGGCAAGACTTAAACTCTACGACCCAACTGCCCTATCAGAGTTCATTAATACATAGTCACGCTGCCAGTTGCGTCCGACGTTATTGCACGAGACTACCAGATGTTTCACTTACCATAAGTCCCCATCATTTTCTATCATTCACCATGCCAAAATGAGTTTGAGATAAGTACGTGTTATACTGAAGATCAAAACTCGGCAGCTTTTCGGCTGAATTACGATAAACCTTTACAGTAATTTAAAAATGGCTAATTAGACTAAAGGATATAAGAACTATACTACGTACCAATTAAGACTACGTTAACCATAAAATATTTTGGAGGCGTTGCTTGTAGTCAAGATGTTTCTAAATCTGTTTACAGCTGTTCTTAGGTGGCAACAGTTTGAGTAGTTGATGGCTGTCCTTCTCGACTGCCTACCCGAACCAAGACATGCCTGCCTACGGACGGGACTGCTAGTTAGGGACGGACCATTAGAAAAGTGATGGGGAAGGTGGGCCCCAAGCAAAAAAAAATATTCCGGCAAGCGAAAATCAATGGAAAAAATATTCGAGCAGTTTCTTGCGACATAAGGAAAAAGGTTGATAAACCACAAAAAAATTCTTGCACCGCCAGTTCACAGGGAAAAAAATTCAAGCAACTCAGGAAAGTCCCACCCCTCCCATCACTTTTCTAATGGTCCGTCCCTTAAGTATCGCGATGGATGTCTCACTGCTATCTCACTAACCTTTGCCTTTGCGCCCTGCACAGCATCCGAGAGCATCTCCACCAACTTAGCATACGATCCGCAAAAAAGAATGAACTGGAAGTGCAGGCGGTACAAGCACCAGCTTAATCGCACCTGCCGCTGTTCATGTGTCATGCTCTCGATGTGTCGCGGAGCTGGATCGTCCTGGTGCGAACCAACCGACGACCTCTTCAACGCCATTTTAATCCCATCTAGGCACTCGATCGTTTTCTGTCGCTTTTCGTTATAGTTATGATAATGTTCCTGAAGCTCAAGCACAACAAATTTCTGTTTGTCTAACATGTGTGTCTTGCTGAGTGTCTCCGTGTCAATACACACGTACGGACAATCTCCTCGGGCCACGAGAAACTCCAGAGTATTGGAAAAGTGTGTAGACACATCTCTTAGTTTTTCTTCCAGATAATTGCAGCACTCTCGAGTTAAACTGTAGAATTTCCTGCTCGTCACCTTGTACAGGGCAGCGAATATTGGGTATGTGTTTACAGCTGTTATTCCAGTGGTATCCTTGACAACGGATGTCACGTGGTCACTCCACAGGTTTTCGATATCATCGCCGGAAGTTGTAAGGACATGTTCAGTGCCAGAGAAGATGTTGTAGGTGAAATCCAAATCAGAATGGGACGATTCTGCGTTGCGCTCTGAGCTGTAAATTGTATGAAGAAGAAAAATCAATGACATTATCGCCACACCGTCCGTGGACAGAGACACTAGAGAAATCAATAATATTATCGCCACACCGTCCGTGGACAGAGGCGTTAGAGAAATCAATATTATCGGCACGCCGTCCGTGGACAGAGACATTAGAGAAATCAATGACATTATCGCCACACCGTCCGTGTACAGGGGCGTTAAACTGTTGTGCTAATCTCTCAATGTTCTATCCAAGAACTTAAAAGAACCCTCACACGTCTTGAAAAGTAAGGTAATCCCGTTGTTAAGGTCTGCCAACTGAGGGTGTAACTTATTACATGTAAATCGATGACAACAGTCTGGCTAAGACCCCAACTACTAAGCTCCATGTTTTTCATACATTCGCCTTAACTTGCAGTTCTTGTTTATAGTGTCTGGGGCGTACTAGAAAGTGGCCTACACTTATTGTCAGCAGTTTCGGTTGAAAAGGCCCGTGGAGCCGGAGAACACCTAAAATGTGTGTAGGCCTGTGAAATACTCTGGTCACAAACGAGTCTCCGCCATAAGAGCGTATATGGCCGTTGTTGTCTGCTTTAGTATGGAAACGTCTTAGTAGAAATGGACACGAAATACCAATAAAGCTAACTAACTTATCGCCAACCCCAAAATGATTTATGCCTAGTTCTTCTTCTTCTTCTTCTTCTACTACTACAGCAACGACAACAACAACTACAACTACTATCGCTATTGTTATTATTATTATTATTACGTCTTTCATTACTAATATTATTACCATTACCATTGCTATTACTATGCCATACATTACTATTACTACCATTACTACTATTTATATTTGATATTATTAATATATTACTTTAGCTATTATTTAGTATTACTACTACTATTATTCATATTCATATTTATATCCATATTATTATTATTATTATTAAATATTATTATCATCATCATCATCATCATCATCACCGACTAACCTAGAGACTGAGGGTGACCGTGACGTTTTTCCTCTGTCAAGTGATTTATCCTCGTCACTGGTGGAGACACGAGCTGAGGTGATCTCACCACTGGGTTTCTGCTGGGTGGCGCGCGACTCCCTGTCCAACGCCCCCTCCCTCTCCCTCTCGGGACAGACCTCCGCCTCCGGCTCAGTATCGGAAATCATTTTCACTCGACAGCCTGGTGTCTTCAAGGGGACTGGGCGGCAAGCATTCAGGGAGCGGCTTGGCTAGGTAGGGGAAAGGCAAAGCAAGTTTTACCAAACTGTGGGTAAAGTAATCATTTTATATATACTACTTTAGCCCAGCTTTACCATTTTAAATTAGATAGTCGGAAAGGCAGATAGTTCTTTATTAGTTGCAGTCAGACAAGCAGGCAGTCAGACAGGGAAACTGTTGCTTCTTAGGTGAAATTTGGTAACCCGTATTGCACTAAAATAGCAGGTCGATCTTTTCTGATGTTACTTGTTTATATTTTGACACTGGAAACGTAAAACTTCTTTTGATAAACAAATGAAAAATTAAATCTGAGTCATTTTGAGAAACCTGTGAAAAAATCACACAAACTTGCTTAAATTTTGCCGTTCTTGTCGAAAGACATAAAACTATACAGAAAGGTAAATCCTCATTTGTTACATTCAGTGATAGTCTGTTCTTGCCCACCTGACAAATTGTACACTTGTGCTAATGAGAAAGCATGTAAACAGAGAACAACCTACAACTATGGAACAATGGGAAAGATTTATTGATGCCTACTGATTCAGTCCCGTGCAGCTCAAGTTCAAGTAACGTTGTTACAACTCCAGTGACACCGAGCACTGTCTGTCTTCGATAATTTCAGAAACTGTTTTCAACTGACACATTCTGGTTTCAGTCCTTTACCTCATCCAGCTCGTCATCTGATGACTCGTGGGGCGTGAGGTCTTGATCGCTGCCGGAGAAGGAGTCCATGTTCCGGAGGGCCCCCGTGGTGATGGCACGCACGTCCAGGCTCTCGTACGACGGTCGGCGCACATCCCCCGTCCAACCAAACCCACCCAGCTCTTCGCTCATCTCCAACTCGTCGTCCAGGAAGTCAAAGTCACGAAACACGTCCAGCTGTTGGTGACAGAAAATCAAGTATCACGTGGCCTGCTGACACCGGGGACATCTTTGCTTGTCGATAATCTCTCCCAACCTCAAAGAACCATAGTCTTTGCCATGTGAATCTGCCCAATACCCTTCCCCCATCCCCCGGGGCAAAGCAATGACTCACACAAATCAAAATGTCAAGGAAAGAAAAGGCATTCCCATGACTTTTTCACAATTTTCCACAACATGATTGATATAGAAACCTGTCAAAACTATTTGCCATGATTTTACAGATTTTCCATGCTTGACTTTCAAAAGTTGAAATGGCTCATGCAATTCGTGCAATACAATTCCGAATCGGACTCGCAACCGTACGATTACTGTTACTACATTTTAGAACTAAAGAGGAAGACCTGTTGCGTCCCCAGCTCGTCCTTCTTGGCCTCAGCACCCGTGTCGTCGGTGATGGAGGTCTCTTCTGAAGGCGACTGCTGACCAGTTTGTTTCTCCACCGCCAGGTCGCTGGATGAACTAAACACCACTGAAGGGCTTTGTTTCAGGCCCACAGTGTGGCCACACGTGGTCAGTACATTGACCAGCCGCTCGCGAGTGCGGTGCTGTCATGGGGTAAGGATGTGAAAACTGGATTTAGTCTAACTGAACTGGAACTATTCATAGTGGTTTTAAATATGATAAGTTGAAGTGCTCTATAAATATACCAAATGATACCTTCTGAGCGATAGCTATTGAAAGGAAATGGCCCACACGGAGAAAAAGAAAAAACAACTCTGAACGTGGTGGGATTCGAATACACAACCTCCAGAACAGATCGCCATTGTTCTACCAACTGAGCTACAAGGCCAGATGGGAGCTGGTCGTGGGTATCATTTGGGATATTTGTAGCAGCACTTCAACTTATATTTAAGGTGGCTCGAAATAGTTTCCTTTTTAATGTTAAAAACAATTTTTGAAAATTTGAAAAAAAAAAATCACCGTTAAAATTTTACGGAAAGTAGGTTTTTCTGATTTTAAGGTGGTTGAGAAGAACTCTTTCTACGTTACCATGGTAACATTTCATGACTCCAAAGTATCAAAAGTAAAATGAGAAGGAAATGTGCAATTATATGATGGTCATGTTGCTACAATAAAGGTAGTAATAATACAAGTAAAGTTAAACCGTTTTCATTTGAAAAAAATTCTCAAAAACTATTTCAAACCACCTTAAAACCACTATATATGCTTATTGGTGCTGAGCTGGTTACAACTTCAACTACATGAAATGGAACTATGCCATGCTTCTGGAGGTGGATCCATGAATTAATTTCGGAAAGGGGGTCCTGGATCCAAAGACGTTTTTTGCAGGAAAACTTAAAGCTTATTACTCTCACGTTTTCAACAAACAAGGTGGTAAAATATCAGATACAGTCACACAGCAGCACAAAGTTTGCTTCCGTTAAGTAGTAATTTATTGTTTAACGGACAACAGGGTTAAATACAAGTAACCACGCAAAAGTTTGTAATATTTGAATCGCGAAAATATATAGAGGTGAACAACTAAACTTAAGGCTGTTAATGGCCCAAGGGAGAACCCCGCGAATAAAAACACTTCAAGTCTAACGATTGCCTCATTTCCTACCTGTGACAAGTGCGGTTTCTTCCAGGATGAAATAGACATGTCTATCGAGTTGGCGGTAGCCAGCCGGTTACAGTTGTCCGTTGCCTTGTTGTCCATGGAGCCTCTACGTCCAATGACCGGCGTTGCCGAGAGATCGAAGGTGAAGTCCAACGTGCGACCAGGCAGCTCTTTCTTCATCATGACGGCGTCAAGGGACCACGAGCTGTCGTGGATGGAGAACACCATGCTGGATGGGCGTGGTGGAGGGGTGTCCAGGTGGGACGAGTTGGACACGGCTAGTTTCAGGATATCCAAGGACTCCTTCCACAGCGTTCCCTATGGAAAGGTAACATTACATTAATAATGATAATAATGATAATGATGATCATAATAATAATAATAATACAAATATTAATAATGATACTACTACTACTCCTGATGATGATGATGATGGTGATGATGATGATGATGATGATGATGATGACAACAACAACAACAACAACAACAACAGCTACTACGAATACTACAACAGGCTATACACACAGCTAAACTCGGGCCTTGCCGTACGCTTGGTACCTATTATTGGATTGAAACTATTTGGAAAGGAAATATGAACCAGCTTACATGAAGTTTACCTGAAATACAATCTCAGTCACTTGCGAGAGAAAATAGCTGGCAATTATTCTGGTACAACGTACATATAATATTCGTATGCTATAACGTTTCTGATTTCTGATGCGATTTTGAAGTGAAAAATGAGAGAAAAAAGATATTTCATTTCAGGAAGAAGAAAAAGGAATACAAAATTTATTGACTCTTAAGTCCTAACTGCGCCACTGAGACGCCTTAAGTAATGTGGGCTAAGATTGATCTCGCATAACCCCTGCGCTGGACAATCACGACGTGAAAAAAAGTCAAAATAACCGATACATAGCGCATATTGCATGGCTGCATTGTGATGCCATCACATCTTATCTCGGCAGTTACCTTGATGTACTTGGAGATGATCTTCAGTGCACTGTTGTGGAACTGTCTCATGGTTGCAGATGAGGCGAAGTCTACCAGCCGCATGAGAGCACATATGATACTAAGAACAGTCTGCTGATAAACCTGCGGGCCTCTCTCCAGAACCTACAAACACAAAGTGAATATGATGATGATAATGATGATGATGACAATAATAACAGTAATGAAACTAACAACATTTTCAGATCAATTTCGGACTCAAAACTCGCAATGGTATCCAGTGATGTGCGCAGCAATCAAGTAAATCAACAATATTTGTTTAATATCTATACACTATGGAAAGCCATAAAAACTCTCTTATGAGCTATCCGCGATGGCGGAAAACTGCTTTACGACGAGCGTACAGCGTGGGTTACCTGTGCTCGATTATCGATAAATTAAAACAATACGATGGGAATCAAAACAAAAGATAAAGCCAGAAAGTGCCACATCCGTACCAGCTGCATAAGTTCATCCAATCAGGAATTGACATGCTTAGGAAAGTCGTATTTCTCTCGGTTGTTTACTTAGACTAGTCTAGCAATGAGATTGTGAGCAGCACCTAACAAAGTTGCTGGTGACAAACTCGGAAGAAAAAATTTACCTCAAGTAAGAAGGTGATGTAAGTGCGACCAAGATGACCAAAGGCATTGTGGATGTAACGACAGACGGCCTCAATCCAGGTGGCGCGGGGCCGGTGGTAGCTCTTTTCGCTGTACATGGTGAACATCTTCCCCAAGTTGGCGAGGGTGGAGCTCTTGTGGCACACCTGGATTATGTTCCTGGCACAGGTTTTGCTAAACTCATCGGGGTTGCTGAAGTGTTCGATCATGTGGGGCAGTAGTGCCAACACATTCAATGCAAAACCTACATAGTAAATGAAAACTGAAAATCAGGTGGGTCTTCCATTTAACCCAATTTTTTTGTTTAAAATTCTAGAAACTTTTCGTGTCAAATGGAAAGCAGCAGTTTGACTAGTTGAGGACTTGATTGCGCTCTCTGATTGCTTGCTTGATAAGTTGATTGAAAACAAAAATGTCGTACAAATGGAAAGCCCATTCCGTTCAAACTGGTAGGAACTGAAAAGGTGGAAAATTGTTCGTCCTGAAAATTACACTAAAATGGTCCGTTCCCTTTGTCATTCCAACCAGTCGAACCGGAAAATGTGGCTAAATGGGAAGCGTTGCATGCTAGAATAACTGACCGAGTTGATCAGATGGCACCATCCCGGAAAACTCTTTAAAAACTGTTTACAGATCAATGTCCCATACTCTCATTTATCCCACGCCTTGAAAAATACAGCCAATCAGAGGCCAGGATTACCGTTGCATATTCTGCGGTATGCAACGGGTAATGTGCAACGGGTAGTATTCCACTCTAGTTTCCCGTCATTACTTGCACGCAACAGTTTACTGGGGTCCATTTGAGGACTTCTCAAAAGCAAGCTCCGAGACTCTTCAACTCCTGCGAACCATTACGAACATTTCCGATCACGTCCGGAAATTTTCCGAAAATTTCCGAGCACTTCCGAAGATTTTCCGAAAATTTTAAAAAATCATTAAAAACATCTGAAAATTTACTTTTGAACCTTTTAAGATTTTCCGAAAATTTCCGAAGATTTCCGAAAATTTTAAAAACTCATAAACATCTGAAAATTACTTTTGAACCGTTTCCGAAGTTTTCCGAACACTTCCGAAGATTTCCGAAGATTTTCCGAAA
>JAOEJI010240005.1:0-11904 GCA_025448255.1 Umimayanthus chanpuru | reverse complement strand
GGGGGACTTATTCAAGGTTGGACACTTATTCGAATAAACACGGTAATAATGGCCGTTTATAACATTTTGAAAGTGTCTCCTTTTTTTATATGGAGCAACTCTACTCACTAATATGGATACTTGGCTACTTTTTTCTCAACTCTCTGGTTAGGTGATAGGTGATACTTTATTGAACACTCCCCAGTGGGGCTTTTCTGTGATCAAGCTGGAATACACAAATTAAAAAGTGTCTGATAGCACTCAAAATGTTTTGTTTCTGTTATTTACTGCAGGTGTGATCCGAGTGAATCGGCCCTCGTCGTACCACCTGGGAATGTTTATCTTCGGGAAAGTCTTTTTCGTTGCACACAGAATAGTCCTGCCGCTATTTCTGCTGCCAACCTGGAAGTTTGTGAGTTCGTCGGTTGTTTACTGTACATGTACAGCTATTCTATAAACGTTGTCCCCGTGCATTGACCAGTACATACAGTATCTAGACCGCAAGGAATTATGGATTGTCAAAAGAACATAAATCATTGGACGATCAAAAGGTTTTTCACCTCAAACAAGCAGTCTTCGTGTGTGCATGATGGTTAACAATTTCTTTGAACAGCATTAAAGTGTGTACAAAATATGCGCACCGAGTGCACGATGCACGAATACACGATTTGGAACAACACAACCTTTCTATAAACAGCTGTATGTAACTCATTGATCAGTCATAGCCATGCAGTAGAAGCACACTGGTAATCAAGTAGTTGTCAGTGCTTGAAATCAATCTTTTTCCGACAACTTTTATTTTTCCATATATTTTACTGGTATTTACATTGGCTCTCAAGTCTTATCACTCGTCGCATCAAAGTTTTTCTCTAGATACACTTCGTAGAATTAGTATCTTTGTTATCTACTTGCTGCAGGACTAAAATAATATTTATTGGTGTAAACCCAACATGTGAATATCACTTTTGCGCGCTCTGATTGGTCAAAAAAGTAAATATTCATCCATATTCACTTTTTAGCATTCATGCGGGACGTCGAACATTTTTGTCCGCGCATTTTTGAACTTATTCAGATGAATATAAATTATTTTTGAACGTAATATTCACTTGTTGAGTTTCTACTAAAACAGTTATCCCCTCAGTGTCGTTGACTAGGGAAAAATACCCACCTCGCCGCTTCGCGGCTCGGTAGAAATCATTCCACTATTCACCTCCACTTCGGGGAATAGCTGTAAAGTATTGAAGAGCGGTGTCCATGTGCGTTATTGATTCCCTCAGTCCTAAAAAAGGTAACAGAAATACACCTTTTTATAACAGAGGTAAATTCGTTGTTTTCATGGCTACCAAAGATTACACCGTAAAACGTATCGTGCATTCATTTTTAACATAACGCAAAAATAACAAATTCAACCAATCTTTTACTCTCGCCTTTATTTTTCTTCTTAAGCCATATTAACTGAGCGAAGCTGTTGCCAAAATGTTTGGATCTGAATGAACTGACGATTCGAATGAATGATTGAACGATGCGAATGGACGAACGAATGATACAAACGCACGACTAAACGAACGAGACGAACGCAGACAGCAATACGAAAGTGTACACTAGCAAAAAACAGATCGACATTGCATTACGCATTTCCCTTTGAAATAATTATCTTCATCTGGTAGTTCTCTTTTTCACTTCTTTCTGTCATTGCGTTCTTGTTGTTCACTAGCTTTCGGCAGCCCTCCCCTGTTCAGGAGAATTTGCTCCAGAGTTTTGGGATTAAATGAGTGAGAATGTCAAGATGATACAAACAACAAACACAACTCCCACATGCAAGGGAGTAATATACATGCAGATAGACACTACATCAGCCATTGAACTAATAGCAAATTTACGTAAGAGTGCTGGACTGCCGAAAGCTAATGAACAACAAGAACGCAACAGAAAGAACAAGGAACAAGATCGTGGAAAGAAGAACTACTACATGAAGATGATTCAAGCAGCCACGATAGCCTTTGAAATAATCTAAATCGTAGCGTTGATTGTCGACTTCATCGGCTAATATATTGTACGTGATGAGGTCGCTTTGATATCTCTGACACTTGTTTTAAAATGACTTCTGTACAGCTGGTTTTGTTCGCCATCGCCGATATTGTAGCAAGCTACTGGCTGGCACTGGTCTTCCAAGTGTCACACGTTGTCAGTGAGGTGAGCACACACCAAATACACCACCGATAAAACTATCGTTATCACCGCCTTACAGCCATATATTTCAGACACTTCATTTACTGTATTGGCAAATGAAATTCCGCAGTTGATATTTCCAAAGCTTGAACTGAAATTGTTTGCCGTTCGTTTCTGCAGCATGAAACAACAACAACAACAACAACAACAACAACAACAACAACAACAACAACAACAACAACAAAGCCTTTATTTAAAGAGGGTAGCACTTGACAGTAGAAACAACTGATAAATTCGTGGCACTCTAACGTTAAAACTACTTTACAATAGAAAATAGAAAAAGTTAAAGAACCTATTTACATGAAATTCAAGACTAGGTCTCGAGAACACATTTGGCAACCTCCGTGAAGGAAATACTGTAGCAATATTTCTAATTCCCAGTTTCGGCAGTCATTTATCCCAGCACCCTGCCAATTTCCTGTTGCATGTACTTTAATCCCATTTTCCCAGTGCAGAAATAGTTAAATGCCAGTTCCGTTTTACCGTTTAGGACTAACCCATTTTTAGTACGCCGTCACTCATCTTTATATTATTTTTTCTACAGGTGGACTGGCCAGAACCTGATAAGACTGGGAAAGTGAATAGAGACTGGTGAGATGGGATTTGTTGACTTTTCTGTTCAAGATTTTGCCTGGTTATCTTCCAAGTTGTAGTTCGCTTGCTTTTCTTGGAAAAGTCTCCCGCACGATATTAGAAGGCCATTGTCAGCATTGAACGAGCTTTGCTTGAGTTGAAGTAGAAGTAATTTTAGAAATTTGGTTTTTAGTTCCTTTTAACTTTACAATTGTTATCGCAGAAACTGACAACCAACCAAACATTCGAGAGTTTCATTCAAACTTTTTCCTTTCCCCTCCCCCCTTGGTTTTTGTAAATTCATCGAGCTTTTTCGAAATTGGTGAGTTTTGTTCATATTTTTTCCGACCTGTCGGTAACACCAGTAGGTTGGTCAGTGACGATAAGCATCCGAGGTTAAGAAACGTGAAAAGACTAAGGCACTCTTGTGCAAGTGAACTTGTTCTATCTCAACATATTAAGCTCACACGAGAAAAAATGATGGGTCCCCTCATTTTCTCTTGGGTCATATTTTTATTAGAACTTATTGCGCTATGTTCTATCGAAGAATGCACTCGTTTTGTTTGAAGCTTGAAGTTTAACTCTTGCTGATGAGTGAAAAATGTAAACAATAACATCTCCAGAAATCCGCCAACATCTAAAACAAACATTGGCCCCTTATCTGTATCATATGTTGGTCCCATCTCTGTACCATATGTTGGACCTATAACAGCTGTAACATATCAGTTATCAACTTATCACACTCAGGCATTTGATAACTACTAACTGTGACATGCTTTAAATCTGGTTGTCACCAGCGACCAAAAAGCAAGCGCGAAAACGAGCGCACGAGCAAGAGTTTTTATTTCGTCGTGAACTGACGGCCCTTACGCAAGAACAAAGAGTGAAATAAGCGCAAGTAAAAGATCGTAATTTTTCCTTTTCTTGCGCTTGTTTCAATTTTTTTCGTGAGAACGGAACATGAAGCAAGCGCAAGGGCTGCTTTTGATCAACCAACCGATCAAAACACTTAGATTCCTTTGGGGTCTTAATCAACTTGTTATGAGCAGGCAATATGGCGGAAGCAGTAGTTTGCGACTCTAGTGCTTGTTTCGTGGTTTGTTTTTATATGACGCAGTGAGCTTGCGCTTGTTCCTGCGATTGTTCTTGCGATACCAGTGAGAACCAGGCTTTTTCGTGTTCTGGACACTTTTTGTTTAAAACTTAGGGCAAAACGTAAAAATGATGTCATACTAAGGCCGCCTAGTCATAATTAAGAGAGGGAACTGGTTATGAAACTCGGACAGTTTCTTTGTCGGGGTGGGCCGGGGGGGGGTATTTGCATCCCGTGTAACCATTACGTCTCTGGACTGGTAGAGCAGCAGCTTACACTGGTTTGTGTTTGCTTCCTTTTCAAGGGCTGAACTCCAAATCCAGACGACTCAAGACTACGCGACAGACAGGTGGTTTTGGAACGTGTTCACAGGTGAGCCTTTAGACTGCAATGTCGTACCCAGGGCCCACGCAGTCTCCGTCGTTTGGCCTGACTTCTGCAATTTTTTTATTTTTTATTTTTTTGGATTCGTGTTAAGGTTACCCGTTTAGAGGCAGAGACAAAGAAACGGCATGTTACTAACTAACAGTGTAATTTTTTTAGTTCTAATCTATTTTCAAAGTTGTTGTTTCATTTACAGGCGAAAAGCCACATGGTAGGCATAAATAGATTGTGCTCGGCAACTTTTGAGCAACTTTTTGTAGTGCGAGCAACCTAGAGCAACTTTTGCCTTCCTTGGCAGCTTTTGAGCGACAAATCGGTATAAAACTGATCCAAACTATCAAAAGGTCTTTATTTAGAAGATTTTTATTAAAAGTGGTCAAAACTAAGGATTGATAAATGATATACAAATGAAACGAAACTGGCTTTACGCGCGCCCACGCAAACTGGACAGCAGCTATCTATCTAACGGGCGCTTAAATCCAGCGGTTCTTCCCTGCACCATAAAGCCTGCCGCCGGCCATCTTTGGCAAGTAGAAAATACCTATCTATTATTAGTTATGTTGAGCTTAAAGAATATATTGATTACAACAAATTATTTTAAATTACACATAACAATGGCTTCTTCACCTCCTTTGATTATTGTAAAAATATATAATGTACAAACTTTTTTTTGAGTATTTATCTAGAACAAAACGACTCTTGAAAGCAAGCAACTTTTAAAAATTTTGGTGGCAACTTTTTTAATATTTCAGCAACTTTAGAGTAACTTTTGGGCGTATTGACAAGCAATTTTTCCTGAATTTACTAGCACAATCTATTTATGCCTACCACATGGTAGAAGAACTGAATAATAATAATAATAATAATAATAATAATAACAACAATAATAATATGTTACTTATATTGCCATAGGAAAATGATCACCTGCGCATTACAGGTGTAAAATAGGTGTATTATTCTTATCATCGTTGTTGCTGTTGTTATTCTTATTCTTATTATTCTTATTCTTATTATTGCTATTATAATAACCACATGTCAAAATATAAAGAAAAGCTTGACAAGGAGGTTTTAGTTGAACCAACGGAGATTGCTGGTGGGCTTACAGATTTGTAGGAAATTCTTAATCAGTTTGGGAGCACAACCATGAAGAGACCTGTACGTTACTAACCAGGGACCGCGGAGGGGGAGGGGCTGGTAATGCTATAGCCCTACCACTTTTTTTAAAACTATAAAGAGTTACTAAGAAAAAAGTTTTTTTAGCCCCACCACTTTGAGTCACTTGTCAGCCCCACTACTTGTTAACCGAGAGTGAAATCTGTACAGGCCCTGCTGTGATAACGAGGTCAATGAGTCAAGACTGAAGTTTGCTATTCCCGAAGACCGAACGTTTGAGATTAACAAGTATTTTATTATATGGCATTTTTTCTAAAAACGACAATAACATCGTGCAAGTGAAAATACTTTACTTGGTACATCCGGTTTTGCGTGCGCCTAGGTCATTGACAATAACCCATAATGCCCGTGGGCATTACGGGAAATCCAGACCACTCAAGAACCAATCAGAACGCACAAAGTATCTTTGCCATTTAATAAAAGTAATGTAGGTTTCTAAATAAATCAAATGCTGAGTAGCACAGGGAGCCACTGCTTGGCGAGGAGGTTTTAGTTAAATGAACGGAGATTGCTGGCGGGCTTGTAAATTTGTGGGGAATTCTTAATCGATTCGGGAGAATGACCATGAAGAGACTTGTATGTTATAAGTAAGGTTTTGATTTAAATGCTGAGTGGCACAGGGATCCATTGCAATTGTTCGAGGACAGGATTGAGCATTGACGTTGCGTTCTATGTTCTTCAGGAGCTCTAAACCATCAGACAACCCACCATCTGTTCCCCGGGATAAGTCAGTATTACTACCCTCAGATCACCCCCATTGTACGCCGCACGTGTGAGGAGTTTGGGGTGCGATACAACTACAAACAAACCTTTGGTGAGGCATTAGGGTCCCATATTCAACACCTGAAGAGATTAGGACACTCCGAGGACAGGCCACGTGGGACCAGACAAGGATAAGCATAATAGTTAAAATAATCTGCTCTGGATTGTGACAGGCGAAGTGATAACGGGGCGCATGTTGGAGAAGACGGATATAGGGAGGGGGGAGGGGAAGGGAGAGGAATGCGGGAAAAACTGATTTGGAAAGAACTGTACGGAGCCCTATATTGAACGTTCTCTCGTTCTTCTTGATTAAGCCTCATGGCAAATGGCAGGGAATTACAAGCGTTTTTTCGCGGCTTTGCGCGTAATCAAAGGTTTATTGACAAGAAATTTCAGTATAAACATGAGTTATCTAGGAGGAGGCACCGCTTAATAGTTTTCTAATAGGAAAATAGTACGGATGATCTGAAAACTAAAGAGGGACCTTTCGCTTAAGATTCCAGCAGTTGTAGAATTTGAGGGGTAGTTGGTAGAAGCAACAGTAACTCAGTGGATGCAAAAAGGGTTGAACCTTCCCTTGAACTGAAGTGAAGTACGCACAGTAGGACATGTTGTTAGCAGCATACTTGGCATGGAGACCGTCGTCTTGTGAATCAATGAGTTGTGTGTCGATGAAAATAAAGCTGGTTAAGGTTAACACTGGGTGTTTATATTTTCATTATATGTTCTTACCTTTCAGATTTATCTTTTCAGCTGTTAAGCGCTATTGAATTTTTAAGAAATAGTGCTATACAAGTTTAATTTATTATTGTTAATTTATTTTTATGTTTGGGGCATTGTTCATGTATTTATAGTTTCCTGATGTCCAATAATTGTGTGTTGTAACACGGGTCATATATCCGAAACGACTTGTTTGCTCATAAGATTCATGAAAACAACGGCCCACTTAACTTGGCGTATGTCGCCGTCTTTCGGCATTCAGTGACGTGGCACGCTAAACAGCATCCACACCGGCCGTGCTACTTCTTCCAAATCATGTTTGATAATAAGTGTCTGCGCGTGTGTTTAGGAGTTGTATATTTAACATGAATGTTATTATTAAAGCATACAGTTAGACTTCAAGCTTTTAAATAAAAAAAGTTTTGTCGAGTTCATTTGCACATTAATAAATTAAAACTGATGAAGTTTCTATTCGTCGATTTTGTCTCTTGCTTTGGGTCTGTTTAAAAATAAGTTAACGAAATCAAAGTTGAAATTAACATTAGGCATTCCAAGTTCACATGTCGATTTAAGGTGGGTAGGGGGGCTGCAAAAAAAACCCCATGGTTTTGCGAGATAAATCTCCGATAGCTCTGCTCCTATGATAAAATTTTAGATGCGACAGAGTGATCACGCCCTGCTAGTCGAAAATTTGTTTGATTAAACGCAACAGCGTTTATTAAATTTTTCCTGATTCAAGTGCTGCGTTTATTCGAGGGTGCGTTTATTCGAGTGCGGCGTTTATTCGAGGGCGCGTTTATTCGAGGGCATGTTTATTCGAGTGCGGCGTTTATTCGAGGGCGCGTTTATTCGAGTGTAGCGTTTATTCGAGGGCGCGTTTATTTTTGTTATTCAGCAAATCCATTCAGACCGCTGAACGTTGCAAATTTCTGGTGTTTTGATTTTTTTTCAGTCCTCAGTTCAAGTGTTGTCAAGGAAAATAATTATTTGGCATGAGCAAGTTGGATTGTTGTTTATTAGTAGATCGATGTTGCACTTGCTACAGTAAAATAAAAAATAACACCGCATCATGGGTGTGGCGTTTATTAATATTTTTGTGTTCAAATACGGCGTTTATATTCGACTTTATTCGAGGACGGCGTTTAATCGAAGTAGACCTAAGACTAATAAATACGGTATTCCAATACTGTTGAACTACCCTTTAGAAAAAATAGTAATGAAGTCTCAAACTACCATGCTTTGCCTTTTCCGTCACATAATTGCAAGGTAAGGTGTATGTATTCAAAAGTCGGTCACATAAATTCTATAGAGATTTTTAAGCACCGTGTTTAGGGAAGCCGCACTTATCAATTTGTTCCACGAGAAATGTCAATCTGACGTTTGGGGGTGGGGGGTTCTTGGTCGTGACGTTTCTTAGGGGGAAAACGTGGGAAAAATCGATAGTTTGGCAAATTATTTTGGGAAATGAAAGCGAAACATAGGAACATAAAATGTTATCCATAAATATACTGAGTGCGAGGTATTTGATGATGAAGCCGGTGGGGTTGTTGGAAGAAGGTGCAAGTACCTTTCCCAGATGAAGCATACGTCACGCGAGATCAGTTTGAGCCCACGTTACAACACTAGAGTCAAATCCAAAATTGCGGACCTTCTAGAAATGCTTGTGGTTGGTTTGAAAACCTAAAGGAGTTTGCACATGTTTGAATATTTATAAAGAAAAGTATTTCGGAAAGCCTTAGAAATAGAAATATCCATTGCTTCGTATTCGGGAATTCGCCGTTTACAAGACAAAGTAGTTAGTTAATGCAGTCGTGATGGTCAAGTCGATCTCAGTTACTTTGATTTTGAACAGCTGAAGCACACATTTGTTTACATTCGTCTTGGCTTAACGGAAGCAGTAGGCTCAAAGTTTGACCGAGAAAAAATTGGGAAATCTGCGTTGGAACAACTGAAAGGAACTTCCATGGACAACTTAAGTAGTCTCCACGTATTTTGAAGCAAAAACACAAACGCGATTTTTGCTATCTGTGAGGTTTCGACTTTCGTGTTCAAATCCGAGTCAGTCTCGCCTGAGTGAGGCTGAGAAACTGGACACTGAGTTGTACTTGTAAGTACTAACAAGTCTCAAATATTTCATATGGTACATGGTCATTGATTTTGTTTGTTGGATTGGCTAGGAGATTTTACTTTGTTTATGGATATGTTTATGATTTTTGCCTATGATTATTGTTGATTTCTTATTTGATACATGTTACTGACCGCACTCAGTAATATGATGGGTCACTGTATGGGAGAGTAAACAAAATAAATAGGAGAGTAGAGGTGTTTCTGTCTTGAAATACTGCACAGTCATGGTTTGTGAAGTAAATGTGCTTGTGTTCAGATGTACATAATTTTCATATTTACAGGTTGCCTGTGAGGTGTTTTAATTATATTTGTAGTTTTGTATGTGCTTCAGGTTAATTTAATCAGGCTGTTTATTTTAGGACTTTCTTTCTCCTCACCATTCGTGGAGAGGTGCCCCGTCTCAGGGGACTTAGAACAACCTGTATAACATTTATCAAAAAGAGCAGCGCAACCCCAATGTTGTTGCAAGGACCACATCGCGTATTGCTATGTACAGTACTTGTTACAGCGTCTCTACTTTTCTACACCTACTTTCAGTATGATTGCATCAAACATAAACAACCATTTAGCATATGTCTTTTACACCCATGTGTTTGTTTAAGAATTAGTGCAACCTGGGGAGGGAGTATGATTGTTCAGGGTATTTATTTGAGGTGATAATTTTTCCCAGAGTTTAGATTTTCTACTGTACTTGTTCTGACAATATATCGTTTGCATTGAAAAGCTAAATGTTGCATTGGCTAAACATTTAAATGCAGTCCGTTGAGACTGGGTCTTCCACTCGATGCTTGTAAGTTGGTTCATATTTCTTTTTCAAATGTCGTTCATAGTGCTTCAATCTGTTATTACTAATTATAAATCATACAACAAGGCCCGAGTCAGGCTATGAAGTAGCCTCTTGTTATTGTTATAATAAACACGTTTGCCGCAATCAAATCGGAAAAGTATTCACCAATCAGACCGATATGGACATTGATAATATAAATCAGTACTTCAAGTTATATTTGAAAACTAATTATAGATATGTTATAAAATCTGAACAATTTAACTGAAAGACCCGCCTGAACCATTGTAGGCCGGCAGTTTGAGGGTCCGTGGACAGTCTGAAACTGAATGCATCAGTGAGATGATATTTGGTATTATAATCTAAAGGTCATATACTGAATTGTTTGTTTTAAATAGAACTATCGATAAATCGTCTGACGTTTCTAAGGGGGATGGGGGGGGGATCCCCAGAGAGTTTCTTTTGGAACAAATCGATATGTGCGGCTTCCCTTACGTGAAACGTAAGCAGCAGGAATGAACTACACGGTTTTTTTTATTAAGAACAAACTTTATAAGAGCAAGACTCAAATTGCCAGAAAAATACTGAGGCTGAAACAAAAATATTAAGAAAAAAATAGTTTTAATAAAAATGGTGAAATGCAGCAGGCGATCGATCACACTCGGCATCACACATTTGTGTTCGTGACCGTCCATAATAATAGCTACCCATGCTATTGAAATAACACGTCTTGCGCGTACTTGCACTATCTTTAATTTCACAAAAAAAAAAATTGAAGATACTGTCTGCCTCAAATCACAGGAAAAACGGAGCGTACAAAAGCACCTAAAGGCGTTTTAGTTGATTTTCAGCCATTAAGAAATATATGGCAGTTAAGAACAACATAACAACATTTTGAACCTCAAATTGCTGAAAAAAGTAAGAGCATTGCATCTGTGTAAAATTTTACTGGTTCTTAACAAAAAAAGCTAAGGTAAATCTTCTTATTGTGCGATGCCTAATAGAAGATGGACACGTTATGCGAACAAGAATATTTTCTCATTTCGATCTGTTCTTGCTCACGGCTTTATTAAAAGTATACGTGGTACTTTTAATATCTTTTACTTTTAGGTCAATCTTTGTTTAGTTTTGGGTGTTGTTGACAATGTAATCATTTATCTTTCAGTTTCCACAAGAAAAAACAAAGAAACTGCACCTTAATTTTGGCTACGGTATCGTAGATGTTGACCATGCCGCTGATAAGAAATGCGAAATGACAACGTCTATAATTCCAATAATTGCAATGTTTGTGGTTTGACTTTGCAACACTTCATGACGAAAGGATAAGTCTAACGAAACATGTCTTTTTAAGGATTAAGAATTAACAAGTCTTTTATGCAGAACTAGATAACCACATAATTTTGGCCGAGCATTGTTTTCTGCCACAAATTGTTGTTAGACTTCAATTTTTGTACATAAAAGAAAAGTTGGGGACAAAAACGGATATATTAGATCCAGTACCGTCTGTCACATCAGTGAAAGTATTTAGTTGCGATTCCCTGAATGACGTATCATTTCGAAATAATAGACTTTCTATTTCAACAAACCAAACAGATTATAAACACATAAGAGAAAGGTATTTATTGATGTCTCGTATACCTGTAACATTTACGGTTGAAATTTAATGGTATAGCTCTCGAAAACGGAACTGAAAAAATTGCCTCGAGTAAAAGAGCACAGGGCAATGAGCCAGTGTGTCTCTTCGGTTATAGTAGTTCGAACATTTCTGTTCGCAGGATTCCTATTATTAATAGGCAGGTTCATACCTGAACGGTGGATTTTAAATATGCATTAATTCTCTTTTATAAAAACAGTTTCTATGTGTGCAGGTTTTATTTCCCATTGGTACAAACCAACGGGAAACACAAATACGCTATATTGAATTAGCCACTACTAGTTGGCCGGTAAGAAAATACAGATCACTATAGTAAAGGCGATGTTGCACTGATGCATGAACATTAGACGAAAAAAAAACTGTTTCCATGATCTTGTGTAGCATCCATCATAAAAGTTTTTCGCCTCACCTTACAGTATGTTCTTA
>JAOEJI010238894.1:0-11904 GCA_025448255.1 Umimayanthus chanpuru | reverse complement strand
TTTTTTCCCGCACGCATCGCATATATGCTCTCACTTTTGATTTAAAATGCTCTGTGGTTAGCATTTCCAGCAGAGGGATATTTGGCCGATGTCTGAAGTTTTCACAGGAGAATATGAATCCAATATGATACCTATCAATTTGGATGAAAATTTAAAGGGAGCCCGCACTGTATAACCAGCGGTTACACATCGAACTAATAGTGGAGTGAGCGAGTGGGCGAGTGGGTGAGCGAGTGAGTGACAAAATCGCCCCCTCACGATATGTCATCCATTGCACATGCGTGCAATACGGATGACAAAAAAGCAAGAAGTTAAAAATATTTACAAATTGCTAAGAAATTAATGAATTCTTAAAAGTCGAAAAATTGTAAAAAAAAAACAAGGCAAAAAATTTAAAAAATATTTACAATTGCTAACGATAAAAGAGTTCTTAAGACGATCAGTTTTCGCCCTTGGGAATGCAAATTTCCGTGGGCGCCTCAAATCGTATTTGCAACTGTTCGAATTTGGCAGTAAACTGTGCAGCTTGTGGCTTGGGTTTGACACAACCTCCACGAACAACAGTAAGACTTATTTGCAATTCAGTGCAAAGTCTTGTTAATAGATTAGATCAGTTTTAACCAAACATTATTTATTCTTCCTTGCAAATGGCCTGGGTATAATTTTTGTACTTGCCGTGTTTCGAATTAGTGTGAAATTCAAAATAGAAACGAGGTGCTTTAGTCTTTGGCGGTCTCCATGTTGAAATTCGTGTCTGCCATTCATTCAAATTTCAGATCTAGCTCCAAGCACTGCACATAGGAAAAATTGTATCTTCGATGATTGCCCGGACTCTATCAGTACAGTTTACAAGAATACTTGTTTCTTCAGGAGAAAATCCAGAATATATCGCAAAATTCTTTGAACTGTGACCTTTCATTGCATGATCAAATGAAGTAGTCGGTGCGTGTTGTGAGCGGTTTTTGCAGTCTTTCACCTGTGATCAAATAAACTTGCTTTGTATTTTTAGCTTATTTTGGGAATATTTTTGTCTCAGTTTGTTTCCGAAATGAGTAAATTAGGAGTGCGAAACAAGTAAGCCAAGTAAGTCTAAAAGGTTTTTAAATTTTTTACCAAGGCTTGATACATCACATATATACATAAATTATACAAATTCCGAGGACGTTTTTGAAAATTTCTAAACTGAGAAAAGTTGTACATGTATTACATTTCAATTCTTTACAGTCAATTTTTACTAAGAATAGGACTCCTTCTGCTTCGAATACATTACTGGTTCGTTGTTCCAAAATTGTTTGGGCATCTTCAGCCTCACCGGTTATTCTTAAAATTGTTCTTACTTGCGAGAACAATAAAACTACGAAAAAAGCCGCGTAGCCAAAACCAAATGATGGAAATCGTATATAGATAGAAATTGCCCATTGGAGTAATCCGGAAACGACACACACATACAATATATTGATGATTTGCATTTATTTAGCTCGATAAGGGCTAGTTTGGTTGTAAAATTATTGCATTATATTGCTTTTTACATTTAATTGTGAAGTACTAAATATATGTACAGATTGTACTTTAATATGATGCAAAAGTTCAGCCTGAGATGAAGAACTATCGAACTTCCAATATTTAGGATACAAAGGATTGACAGACTCGTATTTGTCATACAGAATTAAAACTTCTTTGTCTGTAAAGGCCAAATTAAGAACATTTCTGACCTCCTCAAAAGACCTTTTTGATAGTGAGTAATACAAACACAGACTCGCTGTTGAACCAACCGTTGTCACTGGTTTGGCAAAATCTTAAGCGGGAAATTTTTGTGCCCTTTTACTGTACTCGACCCAGTCAATGTATTTTCAACAGTGCACGCATCCAATCGTTGCGGTTAACCACAGTGGCCTATCTTATAGTCCCTAATGTCTATCCCACTGACAACCCAGCCAATGACGGTAAAGGTCTACTCAGATCTGAGAAAATGCATTTACCGAGATTCAACAAGGGGAGAATAAGCAAACCTTACTCTTCCACCAGTGACCGAAGTTGTGGCTGGATACATTCAACTTGTTATGGACCCTTCATGCCTCAGCAATCCCCTCGCACTAGATGTCAGACCATCAGAAGCAGTTACAATGGAATCTTATAAGATATTTGATGCTGCTGATGAAGATGCTGAAGATGTAGGCGTTCGAATCAGTTACCTTGGAACATTCAATTCTTCTTCCCTTGGGGCTTGGAAGAGAGCGTGTGAAGCTGCCTTACTGAAGTGAAGGGTCAAAGCTGAGATTAAATGACTAGAGGAAAACAACAAATATCTAACACCTAAAGCGTACGTTTCCGTGAAGAGAGTCCTTCTTAACGCCAAGCCAAAACAACATCTGCTGGGTGAGACATCCATATTCATTGATGCAGTTGATTTCACTTCCCTGTTGGAGAGAAATGGCTGACAGGATTCATCATAGATGTTATCTGTCTGAAGTTGATGAGCAAGGGAAACGAAAATCGATGCACATACCTCCCAACTCTTGTGCATTCCTGGGCAGCTACTGGGAACAAAGAATTTCTGAGCTCGAAGTTAAAGCCCTTTATTGGAAAGTTTTCTGCAACGACAAGGTGGGTGTCGACTCCGCTGCATGTAAACAACAACCACTGGGGTTTACTTTGCCTCGACATGCAATCCAAACCAGCCTTTTATGACGAGGGTTTAGAAATGCATCCGCCTCCCAAAACACAGTAGAGATGCAGAGAATCTAATAAGTTCTCTGTTTGTTGTACCAGATCTAGATTGGAACATTGTTCTGCCGTTAAAGCATTTTGGGATGCCAGAGCAGCCAACTTTTGGAACGGGGTCAGGAAGCTGCGATGTAGCAGTGGTTCTTTCTGTTAGAGACTTCTTGAATAGCAAATCTGCCGGTTTCCCAGTGTTTAAATGGTGTTTACCAAATGGCATTTCATAGGCAGCTGCTTCTATGACAATTTGCGGAGTATATAGAGGTTTGAACAAATCGGGGAACTGTTGTTCACTGATATTTACTTGAAATGTTTTGCACAATGTTTGCACTTTAGTCTTTCCTCATCATTTACATTATAAATAATCGATTGCTGTTGAACTGAATGTCTAATGATGCAGGTGTGATCTTATAAGCTTTCAATGCAACGGTCGCACAGTTTACTACATTCTAGATGCTCTTCAGAGTAGATATTGTAAATACAGTCGACTCCTGATAACTCGAACCTTCAGAGGATACAGAAAAAAGGTTCGAGTTAGCGAGGGTAAAATCATATAGAAAATGACCTGAAGAGACATGAAAACTACTTCGAGTTAGCGGGAGTCTATATAAATAGTTGAACATTGTCAATTTTACAAAAATATGTAATTTATGGAAAGAATTCAGGTATCTCTAAACGTTTAAATGGTTAATGGTGCCTTTTCCTTAATGGTACTTTGTGACGGCTCCAAACTTTCATGAGTAGGGTGTTCGGACTGCTTGTTTTGATTTTCTTATTTGGGAAGAGTTTATGTAGTTTCTGAGACGATCTTCCTTTCACTCCAGAACATATATCCCGAAAATAAGGATTCTAACAACTTCTTTAGTTTGTTGCAACACTTCCAATAAACCCTTCGGCTATGTTTTTGTTTTTTGACTTTTTTTGGGGGGGTGGAGGGGGATTTTACACAGATTCCCCTGAACCTTATACGGAGGAAGGGTAGTTCTAAAGCCTCGTTTTCACAAGCGACGAAAGAACAACGCAAAAACAAGCGCAGTCTCCGTGTATCTAATGAAAACGAACCATTATATAAATAACACGTATCTGTCGTACCGTTTATGAAAACCTTTTTCCACAAATTCCCATCTGCCTCCACCAACTTGGTAAGACTAAGAACGAACCTAGAACAAGTGCTTTGATTGGTTGATAAAAAAAATGACTCAAAGCCATTCCTTAAGCTTTCTTCATGTTCCGTTTTCACAAGAAAAATGTTGAAGCAAGCTTAAGAGCAAATGCAAGAAAAAGGAAAGGTTTTTTTCTTTGCGCTTGTTCTTGCATCAAGGAAGTTTTCACGGTGAAATAAGAGCTCTTGATCTTGAGTTTGTTTTTGCGCTTGTTCTTGCATCGCTAGTGATAATAATGATAACGGCTATTTTTTCTATATTTACAAGAACTGGGATTCTCCTAACAATGTTGGTTGTTATCAATTATCATCAGATGCATGCATAAAGAGTTTCTTCTTTAATAGAAGTTTAAAAACAGAAACTATTACCTTAGTTGTCCGGTGTTTTTTGAAAACTTCGTTTCCTAATCTATTTTATTTAACAGATAGTGTAGAAAATATTTTTTTGGTGTCGTTATGAATTAACTCCATAATGAAACCGAATGTATTTCAGTTTTTTACCATTGCTGGGACTGTTGTTCATACCTTCTGGCGCTTTTCTGTTCAACATATACTAAAATCGGAGAACATAAAATCAGCAATTTTTGATAAAAGTCAAAATGTCAGATTCTGTTAGTGAATGGAATTACTTCCTTTAGATAAACGTTTTAAGCATGGTATCTTTTCGACCAAGTCTGTATACTGATGAAAAGATGAAAGATTTCTAGAGCAGCTAGAAGAGCCACCGTATTAACTGTACTGGCAGCCTAACAAAGTGCCAGAATTATTTTCAAGTAGAGGCGCACTCCTGAATTGTAGATGTGGAGGAACTCGGGGCATTTGTTAAGAATCACCCACAAAACAGACCAGCAAGTAAGTCTACACGAAAGGTCTTTCAATCAAAGACATTCTTAAACTTGGAAGGGTTATTAACAACAAAGCCCAGAAGATCATGGTTTCTAACATTGATTTCACACACATGTAGTGCTCAGCTGTCCCAGCCCCGGCAGAGTTCGACAACGGCGGTTTTCAAAAAGCTTTTAAAGCTACAAGCTTAACTGAGGGCTTTAATCATGGCACATGGGTTATCAAGAAGTACCTAGGAAATGCAGCTGAGTTTATTAGATCCACTGGCCATTATTGTTCGTAAATGTTGAAGTTGTGATTTGATTGATACATATGTAAATAACAGAGATGCTTCAATTTCCTTCAATCTAAACAAATTTATATTACAGTTTCTGTAATCGTGCATGTCAAGTTGTACATCTTCATGCTTTCCGAATTTCTAAACCAGGTATCTAGAATCAAGTTCGAAGCACTAGCAAGTGACTGTGTTCACCTTTATAACAAGACGTGATATGTAACCTAAATTCAATGCTTGTGTTTATACAGCTATTTCAAAAAAGGTTGTCATAGTCAATAGTCGATACTAGAACCGAAAGGAACCTTGGGTACAGTCATAATGAATTATAACGCGCCAGCGAAGGTTGATACTCTATGGCCGTGGCATTATGATAAACCTGCACTATATATTGTGGAAAGTCAATGCTAATAGTACCAAATTACTTGAGCTGCTTGAACCCCACAGTTCCTTTCGGCTCCAGTATCGACTATTGACTATGACAACCTTTTTTGAAATAGCTGTATGTCGATTTCAAAAACACTGAAGCTAAGGTAGAAAGGCAAATTGCACATGGCAATGTACCACACTGTTTCTCTCAGGTGGCGCTGACGTGGGAAAATCCACCGTCACAAATGCATTGTATGAAGCATTGATCAGATATCTGAGTAGCATGGTAGGTGAAAATCAAGACGAAGCAGCATTCAGCATCAAAGGAAATACATTACATGCAACCTTTAAGATACCTGCCAATAAAGGATTTGAATACTGTGCACTTGATAATGACAGACTTGACACACTAAGGACAAAACTAAGGAAACTGAAAATACTTTTTATTGATGAAATCTCTATGGCTGGAAGTGGTATATTTAATTTTCCTAAATTTAAGTTTGCAACAAATAATGGGAATCAAGGAACCATTTGGAGGAATACACTTAATAACTGTAAAAGATCTGTTCCAGTTGAAACCTGTTTTTGATAGGTGGATATTTGAAAATACCAACACATGCAATGGAGCTTTGGCAAGTAACTTGTGGGCAGATCTTTTTACCTTATTCGAATTAACAGACATTATGAGGCAAAAAGATGATAAACAATTTGCACAGTTGCTGAATCGTCTGAGAGAAGGAAAGCATTCTGAGGCTAATATAAACTGTTTAAAAGAAAGTCTTGTGGACCAAAGGCCTGGTGATGAAAATTACCCCATGGAAATGACACATTTGTTCACCACAAATGCATCAGTAAATGCACACAACAGCAGCATCTATACTCAATATAACACTAATAAATCTGAACTAAAGAAATAAATATGCAACAGAAACTTTTGTGGACGCTAAAACTTTTAAGATTTTTAATTGCAATATAAATAAGAGTCAAATTAGCGAACTTTAACGATGAGCCTTTTCCATAATTTGCATCTTGTTTTCTTTTCAACTTCAATCCTAAACAAACTGCGCCAGTCTACGAAGAAAAGGCCGTTAACTGATTTTGCGGAAGGTAGGTGCCTAATTCATGTGTTTGACTTTTTCTTCCGTAAATCAAAACTATATGTATATTTTCTGTTTATATGTTCTATATTTTTGTAACTGCAATTGGACTTTTTCTTTTGTTTTCCTGAGCTAAGACAGTGGATTTTTGATTTTGAGTACAGTATGCAAATACGTTGTTGTTAGGGCCACAAGGCGTCAGTGCTTTAAAGACAGCGCCCTCATAAGTTATTTTACAAATGAAACGAACAAAAGAGGCCAACATTAACATATTCAAATCATGGACAAATTCCAGACATCTTTTCTCTCAATGTGAGCGGTCTGAACGACAATAGAAAAAGGCGCAAAATCTTTTCCTGGTGCAAAAAGCAAAATACAGACATAGTTTTCTTGCAAAAAAAACGTATAGTACTGCGGAAGTAGAAAATATATGGACTAATGAATGGGGCAACCAAATTATTTTTTCACATGGAACAAACCATGCACGAGATGTGCTATTTTGTTTAAAGTGGGTCTAGATTATAAAATCGAACAGCTAATTACTGATCATAACGATGGGAGATTCATTTATGCGGATCTTTCAATAAATTATTCAGTTTTTTAATGTATTAAATATCTATGCCCCAACCGCGGACAGACCATGCCAGCCAAACGTCTTCCGGCGACTAAAAAATATTTTTAAAAAAAATAGTATCAGCTCGTCCAAGTTAATTATAGGCGGAGATTTTAACTGTGTAATTAACTCTGAACTTGATAGAAAAAGAGAAGCCGAAGCTAAATCAACTTCAAAAGACTATTCAACTGTTTCAGGTGAATTAATTGATATTTTGAAAGACACACTAGATCTAAGCGATGCGTGGAGGATCAAAAACCCTGACAAGAAGCGATTCACATGGCATCGAAAAAAGCCAACACTTACGTTCTCCCGTCTCGACTATTAGCTCACTTTGAACTATTTATTTGATGCAATGACAAGTATTGACATAGTTTGTGCACCCTTTACCGACCATTCAGCAACTACTTTATTTCTGAATAACTCCAAAAAGCAAATAAGAGGTCGAGGCTACTGGAAATTCAACTCCTGCTTTTTGAAAGAAAAAGAATACGTAGAATTGGTTCCAAAAGTTTACAAAGATTGCCTGTCGGAGTTCCAAAAAGTCCAGGACAAGCGATTATTGTGGGATTTAGTGAAATACAAAATAAGGCAGGCCTGCATAGATTTCGGTCAAAGAAAAGTGCAATCGCGAAGACATAAGGAAGAATATATCGCTGAACAACTGAAACAATTGGAACAGAAATTGGAAGAAAATCAAGATTTAGAAAGAAATACGGAGAAATACGATTATTTAAAAGGAGACCTCGAAAAGCTCTACGACCGTAAAATCGAAGGAGTAATATTAAGATCCAAAGTATGCTGGCACAAGGACGGGGAGAAGTCCACAAAATATTTTTGTAGCTTAGAAAAACGAAACCAAGCCCGTCAGCACATCGGGAAATTGCAGCTTGCTGACGGTAAACGATCACAGACTCGAAAAGCATACTCCAGGAAAGCAGACTTTTATCAACGTTTTTATAATTCACGCTCAATTAAATCCGATTCTATACAAGACAAAATGTTCTTAGAAAATGTGCCAAAACTGAGTGAAGAAGAAAAGATGTCTTGTGAAGGGTTGTTAACAATAGAAGAATGTTCCAACATTGTCTCATTGCTACGGAATAGCAAATCACCTGGAAATGATGGTTTCACGGGAGACTTTTATAAAGCTTTCTGGCCAATTGTGAGTGATCTTGTTGTAGATAGTTTTAATGAATCGTACAAGGCAAACTAACAAACTCTCAGCGACAAGCTGTAATAACACTATTGGCAAAGAAAGATAAAAATCGAGCTTTTCTGCGCAATTGGTGACCAATTTTACGGCTAAACATAGATTACAAGATTGCTTCTAAAACAATAGCTCAACGAATCCAAAAAGTTCTTCCTTCAATTATTCACTCTGACCAGTGCGGGTACGTGAGCAATAGACAAATCGGTGATGCAGTGAGAACAATTGCCGATGTTATGGAATACACAAAGAAACAAGATTTGCATGGTTTAGCGATTTTTATAGATTTCGAGAAAGCTTTTGATAGCCTTAATTGGAACTGTATGCACAAATGCTTAGATGATTTTAATTTTGGCCCCACGCTAACATCGTGGGTTCATGTATTTTACCACAATGTCTCGAGCTGTATAATAAATGGTGGATTTACCTCTGGTCATTTTAACGTTACGAACGGGGTGAGAGAAGGTGATTCACTGTCGCCATATTTATTTATTTTAGCCTTAGAGACACTGGCTATAACAATACGATCAGAGGTAAATGTTGAAGAAATCAGTGCATATGGCAAAAAAGCAGAAGATTGTTCTCTACGTTGATGATATAATGGCTATGTTACCTAACATTAAATCGGCAAAAGCTCTTTTTACCTTAATAAAAAAATTCGAGAAATCATCTGGGTTAAAGTCAATTCAGAAAAAACAGAAGCGATGTGGCTTGGCTGTAGTAGACTTTCGAACAGAAAGCCGTCAGGAATATCGTGGCCACAAAAGCCTGTAAGAGTCCTGGGTGTATACTTTTCTTATGATGAAAAGCTAAGGGAGAAAGCAAACTTTGATAACAAGATTAAAAGTTTAAAAAGGCGAATGAATATATGGCGATCCCGTGGCTTGAGCATATATGGAAGAATTATGATCGTAAAAACACTGGGAATATCGGAGTTTCTTTACATAGCCTCACTGATAAATGTCCCGGAATGGGTGATTAATACTGTTGAATATGCAATATATGGCTTTGTTTGGAAAGGCAAAAAAGGATAGAATCAAAAGAACGGTATTGATTAAGGATTTCAGAAATGGAGGTCTAAACATGATTGACAAAAGATCTAAAACTGCTAATTTGTAGTGAAGAGATTATTTGAAAACCAGTCTGACACACTGAGGAAATAATGTTTTATTCAGCATTTAAATTATTTCGTAGGTACGTTGTTATTCCAGTGTGATTATGACGTCAAATGTCTCGGCACTGAAATACCCGCATATTACCTTTAAGTATTGGAATGTTGGAAACAATTTTACTTAAGAGAAATTTTAGACGAAACAATACAATCTCTGTCATCTTGTATTGTTCGGAACAACAGTCACATTCAAATTGAAAAAAAATCTATATTTTGGGAAGATTTTTATAAGGCTGGTCTAATTTATTTGGAGATCTCTATGACTCAAACGGATCTCTTAGAACATTTCAGTATTGGGTATGTAAGGGAATCAATCCCGGAAGATTTCTTCAGTGGACGTCCTTGATAGATGCTGTTCCGAGAAATTGAATAAGTGCAATAAAAGGAAAGAACCTAGCAAATATTAAAAGAAATTGAAAATTTTATGGGACAAAAAATACGCCTTGATGGGAATACCCTTTCCATATCGTCACTCTAAAGTAAACGCATATACATTAGAACAGCAAGAAAAAAGCCACTTCTGTTGTTGCAAGTTATCTTGTAGGAGCTCTGGAAAAGTAGGAAGCAAATTTAGAACATGTATATCTACTTGCACACAGACTAAAGATAGCTATGAAAATAAGAGTTTTTTTTATAAACTCATATGTAATCGACTAGCAACAGGACAGTGGCTTTACAGAGTTGGGATAACAAACTCTAATGTATGCACTTTTTGCAATTGTGAAAAAAACAAAGTGTAGCATCTTTTCATCAAGTGCGATATAACAAAGACATTTTGGGAAAAATACTCAGAATGGAGGTATAATGCTTCAGGAAAGCTTGAAAATCTTAATACGGAAAACATTATACTAGGAATTAGTATATCTGAGTTACCGGTAGTAGAGAATCTTTGCCTCCTATACGCCAAGTATTTTATTTACGGATGTAAATATAGAGAACAAAAACCAAGTTTTTCTAATTTTATAAAATACCTTGAATCAAAGCACGGTGTCGAGATGTATATTGCAAAGAAGAACAATCAAATAGAACAGCATAGGAAAAGATAGGGTTGTGTTTATAAGTATTTTCACTGATTCAAAACTCCAACTGTATCTAGCTCATAACCACAAACTGTGCTGTAATAATTCTTTATTTTTTTCTTTTATTGCAATGTATTGTATTCTGTTATTTTTTGAAAACAAATATTGTAAGGATTATTGTTAGGAATATACATGTAATAAAATAAATGTTGCTAAAAAAGCTCAAGTAAAGGCAATAGACATTGTAGTTGGAGACATTTCTGATCACCTAAAGAAAGAGATGAAGGATAAGATCCCAGATGACCCAACGAAAACAATGGGTTTATATTCACTAACACCTCGATAGCCACCAATGCAAAGTATGATTTAACAATAAATGTTGATGTAACATATGGTTTAACAAATGGTGCAGAATGTGTCAAAAAACATAGACTATTGAGTGGAAACTCCAGTAGACCAGGTATTATATGGGTTTCATTTCTAGATGCAGAGATAGGTAAAAAGCAGCGAAGAAAAAATACACATTTATACAATGCAAACATAGACAAAGTATGAACACCAATTTTAGAAGTAACGAGGCAGTTTAAGAGAACTCAAATACAGATTATTTGCAGACAATTTCCATTAAGACCAGCGGCAGCCAAAACCATTCGTCGTTGTCAAGGCAGCAAAAACCATTCATCGTTATCACCCTGCCTCAGAAGCTCAAAAAACCAGGTTATTCAAAGGTGCAGCACGTTATTGACTGTATAGAAAATAGTAGTCATCGAAACACCCAGTGACCCTGTTTTCAAAGCAGCTATGTGGTCTGATTATAAGTACCATAACACTGCCAAGCTTTTGGTCTCTATATCACCCCTAAAGGTGCTTTTAATTTTATTTCTGAAGCATGGGGTTGCTGTACATCTTATGTACATCTGACAAAGGAATCAAAATTTTATGACATTTTGGAACCCTATGATGAGGTCATGGCTGACTGACGGTTTACAATAGCAGAATATTTGATTCTCAGAAGCTGCAGATTGCACATCCCTCCAGGAAAACGAGGCCAAGAACAGTTCATCAAGCACGAAGTAAAGAAGACAAAGTCAATTGCCAATCTTCGCATTTTTGTGGAGCAAGCAATAAGACGCTTGAAGACATTTAGGTTAATCAAGCATGAACTCCCTATATCTTTATTGGGTAACCTGGACGACATTGTTATTGTCTGTGCAGCCATTTGCAACTTGTACAAACCACTATGCCAAAAGTAAAGTTGTTTTACACTCTTGAAAGGGTTGCCTTCTAGGGTAGCAAGGCAAAGGTATTTTATATTAGGGACAAGTCATTTAATATGGAGAGGTGGGGGGGAGGTGGGGGTGTGGTTCTCTTTGGGCAAAGGTGGTTCTATTTGGGCAAAGGTGGTTCTATTTGGGCAAAAGG
>JAOEJI010237783.1:0-11905 GCA_025448255.1 Umimayanthus chanpuru | reverse complement strand
ACCGCCCTCGATACACACACACATGCACAGGTCTAAGAACAATTGTTATTAGAAATACGTAAGAATTGAAGGGACTGTACTGTACGCACATCGATCGCGCAATCTTTCTGTAGAATTTTTGGGCAACTCGGTGGAACGTGATATTTTGGTCAAATCTAGTGAAACGTTCCCACCAACGATGCAATAAATAAAAATGCGGGGCTCATCGTCACATCAAAGTCCCTACCAACAGTCCAAAAGAAAAGTTAGAATACCCCCCACCCACTCCTCCCCCACTCTGTCTCTCAGGGTTCACATTGAAAGTACATCAATAAACTGTTTAGTCTACCTGAAAAAGAATGGAAAGGGACTCAGTGTTCCTGAGAACAACAGTTTTGTATGTGACAGCCCTGATTCTACCCCTCCAAGGCACGCGGGCATATCCTCAACAGTTTGTGTTTTATCGTTACTTGCAGGATGCCGAGAAAGTCGCCCCCGCCTCCCCTGCCCCGGCAAGCCCGGAGAAAAGCACTGCTTAGAGCCAGTCACTTAGTGCTGGTGACCGAAAAAGAAACTTAGTGATACAATAATTATATATCGTCATGGAGCGGTACTATAGTAAATTCTACCATCTTTAGTGGAAGAATGTAGAAGCAAAATGAACGAAAACACGTTGGACAAAGGACAGGATAACGACAGCTTAATAAACGCTGGATACTCTTGTCAATTTAGTGAAAACTGATCGGTCAAAGTAGTAAGGCGTCTCAACCAGACAATAGTTATCAATTGGACTGCACTTTATCATTTATGAAACAATTGTGAAAGTACACCTGAAACAGCGACGCCGATACGATACTTAACGATATCACCGGGAGTTCTAATGAGTTGTCAAGACGAAAGTGACTTGACAGTTTCTCTTCGAGTTATGCTATGTACAATATGTAAACGATGTATGCAAAGTCCAGTATTGCATCGTCAGTTAAATATACGGTTAGACAGTAATTGACACACACAATTTCAACTGGACAGACAGCTGCACAATTGAGAAAATGGCAGTGGACACACCGTAACTGACAGAAGGGAATAGCGAGACAGACAGACAGACAGACAGACAGATGAAAAGGAATCAGTCTCAGATGAGCCAACAGTAACGAGAAGCAGACACAGCCAATCACATTGGCAGCTTGGCAACCAGACAGACAGACAGTGGCAGATTGACAGACAGACAGACAGACAGACAGACAGACAGACGAAAGGAGTTAGTCTCAGATGAACCAACTTAACATTAACGAGAAACAGACAGGGCCAACTTCATTGGCAGGTTGACAACCAGACAAAGAAACAGACAAACAGATAGACAGATCGAGCCAGATAGACATGACAAGACCTGAGACATTTTATTTTTATTAGAGAAACAGACAAACAGAGCCTGGCGTCTAACAAATTTTTCGATATAACTAAAAGTGGAGGATGGCCGAAAAGCATCGGGACGTTAAGCATTATCTAGCAAATAATACGAAAAGAAAACGAACCAGTGGTTCGGGCGAGAGATACTCACCAGAACAAATAACGAAGACAAACACGAGTTGCTCAACTGATAGGAGCAAAACAAATTGGTTGCGATGATTGACAGATACACACAGAGTGACAATCACAGACAGACACTAGACAAACACTGGACGGACAGATCAACAGCCAAGACAGCAAAACAGCACCAGACAGATGTGAAACAGACAGACGAAATATTGACGATCAGCTGGAGTCTACAGACAACTAGTGAGATGTCAGGAGAACAGGCACAGAACTTGCCTGTAATAAAAACAGTCTCTGAACAGTCTGTAGAGTCCAGCATCGGACAAGTGTTTTGATTGACAAAGAAGATTTCCTGAAAAGTCTCGGGACGATAAGCATTATCTAGCAGATATTACTGAACAAAAACGGACCCCCGGGTGTCTTGGTGATAGCACTAAAAAGTACTAATTTACACAAAACTGTTCCATTGGTGTTCTGATCGAAAAGTCTCGGGACGATAAGAAATGTTACTGAACGAAAACGGATCCCCGGGTGTCTTGGTGATAGCACTAAATGCTAATTTACACAAAACTGTTCCATTGGTGGGCTGATTGACATAGAAGATTTCCTGAAAAGTCTCGGGACGAAAAGCATTATCTAGCAAACATCACTGATGGAACAAAAACGGATCCCCGGAGGTCTTGGTGATAACACTAAACAGTACTAATTTACACAAAACGGTTCCTTTGGTAAAAGTACATACACTGTATACTGTAGCAAGCTTACAGTTGAAGTAAGATCGAACTTCTCAAGCTTGATTTTAAAATGGATCGTACATTGAACGATTTACTTAACGGAATGCAGCAACTTTCAATATCTGCTAACTGTGTTATACAATATATTACAATAACTGTTTCTTGTGAACGTTTTTAGTTAGAAGTTCTTATCAAGTCCAACTTCAGTAGATTGTAAGATAACTTTTAAAATTGCTATAGATACAGTAGGTAGAATTCCAATTTAAATATTTCTACTTAATTTCATTGTGCTAAGAGAGTTTTTTTAGGTTTAAAAGTACAATTTGTAAACTAGAGAAGAGTAATATAGGATTTTCTGTCAGAATAATTTTCACCCTCAATTTTGTTTGTAGTTGTAACAAATAAACAGCAACCACATTGAAGAAAATAATACATGACTGTATGTATCAACCACTTGGGTGATTGTTTACAATGTTGCAAGGTATTTTATTTTACTGTGAATTGTGATTAACATCATTGCCAAAACTGACGCTACTTCTTTTACATTTATTGCACCTTCAAAAGGTCTGAGACACAGTGATGTACATTTCTGTAAATATTTTGTAATAATCTGCACTTGTAAAGGCAACAAAATCCCTTGCTTGTAAGTCACAAAATATGTTGTTTAGTGGTTGTATCTACCTGTATATGTATTCCACATTTCTCATTGTTTCAATACGTATCTGAGAAGTCCTTTACTGCGCACTTCCTTGAGTCGGCCACAGTGTCTCAGGATGGTCAGTATGGATCTGCCTGGCCCATCCACCTTAAACTGGGAGTAGGTCTTCAAGTGACTCTCAATAAAAAAATATTGGCCTGGGTTTCAGAAAAAGAAGAGTCAATTATATGAAATAATTCATATATATGAAACTGTGTGAAGAATGGATACAGTATGAGAAATGATTGCTGCAGTTTTAATTGCAACTTAAGCAGTTGCAAATACTATATTTGCCTGAAAATATATTCAGGCCTTCTGAACGGGATTCAAACCTGCAAAACTACAACGATCACTTCTCATATATCTCTAAATGAAAACTCTCAAATATGATACAGTCCCTGATATGTTTTGAGAGTTTTAAAGTCGTTCTACTTTTGGTACAGATGTAGGCCATCTTGAAACCAGAAGTCATTACACAACCATGCCCAAGCATTAATTTCCCCATGAGAAAAACTAAACCAAATATTTTTTGGCACATACATGTACTAGCTTCTAAAGATTGTCAAAGATTCGGAATAACAAAGAGCTCCAAAATGTAAATTCACACTTCAAGAATAATTGTTCAAAAATGTGTGACATTTACTTGCCTTGTGTTTCTGGTATTTCTGCTTCCTTGAATGCCTAGACAAAAGAAACACATTTCACTTAAAGTAGACATGATAGGTGATCAAGGTCTATGGAATGAAAACACGCAGAAAGAAACGTGGACCTACTCTACAATAACAAACTAATATCAATAGTTGGTACTGAAAACATCAGGATCAATTTTCTTGACCAAAATCACCTGTTCAAAAATCTTTTAAAACACCCTTGAATAAGATAGTGCTCCCGTCAAATAAATACCTTCCCTGTAGCTCAACTAAAGTTTAACCTTAGATCTTTGTGGAAGTCAAGTACCAGTGATACAAAAAAATACTGGCAAAGACAACAGGGCTCCATATAATACAATAACCAATCAATTATCAGATCGGATGAGACCAAAATTAAGCAAATCTTTAGTGTTTTTTTCCTAGAAAAAGACAGTAAGATCAAGCTACATGTAATACCTTTTGACCAGTTGGCAATTGAATGGTGACCTATAACCTGTTGTTTCAAACCCTGGACCTGCTTCTTACCTACCTTGTATTTCATCATAACTGGTTCACCCATGGCCGACCTGGGAAGACTGAGAATCTTGTATTTTGTTGTAAGAACTTTGTGGATCTCGTCAATGGCATTATTGACCTGGTCATATGCTATCCGACCTTTCATGTACCTAAACTCAATCAGAGAGGGGGCAAAGTTAACATTTTTTAACAGGCCACGCCTAAGTTTTTCAACTATACATTTATTTTCTGACAGCCTAAGCAAAAAGTAACCAGCTCAAAAAAACCCCAAAAACAAAACAGGCAACTGAGTTGTGTCCCTGCTCCAGTCACTTAAGCTGTACAATTTATGAGTTAATAAATATGTTCACTACTCACTTTGGCACAGCAGCAAACTCTTCTGTGGTCAGATAAGGTATCAAAGCATGCAGCTGTCCTGCACCACTGTTGTTCATGTTGAAGGACAAATCTCCTTGTTTGGCTGGATGCCTTCTTTTCCTCTTTGGTCTCTCCTCACTCAGTGTCATCATGGATCTACAGTAATAGACAATCAAGAATTTAATTTTGTTTTCTGGACACAAGTATTTTACTGAAGAGTCATTCACATAATTCATATGACCTAGGGGGCATTTTCCACATCCTCACTGTAGACATTGAGTTCCATAAATTTTCCCAAAATTCAAATAATCGCCAAAAGGTTTCTAATAGCATAAATCATGGAGAATTTTGAACGAGTTTGAACTCCAGTTTCCAAAAATTTAAATAATCAACAAAAGCTTTCCAAAACTTTTTGATATCTCCAAAGGCTTCTGAAGATTTGTGAAAACTTTTCAAAAACTGCCAAAGAATTTCTGGAGTGAGAGAGGGACAGCAGTCAAGTAGCTTGAAAATAACCAACTGCAGTACTATTCTCTAGTTTCCAGTAAATACTTTTAAACATACTGTGTATTTTAAGTTGTCTACATGTGACAAGGAAACAAAATGCTGATGAAAACTAATATGATTTTACTATTCAATAAAGAGACATTTTACACTGGTATTTTGTACATGTAGCACATGGTACTTAGTAGTATAGTAGTTGGGGGTTCTAGCGCTGTTTTGTAAAACTGCGCTAAAACCATCCCAACTCATACTACTTTCCATATGATGGAAACTATTTTATGACAAACTATATATTTTTCAATTTTATGAAATCTATATATTTTTTTTCCAGTAGTTGTGACGGTATAAATGCATGGTTTTATAAGTCATTATCATCGGATGGTTCCATTGCGTAACGTCACATAAAAATAATTTCTCGTATAATAATATAGAATGAATTGTAATTTAGAAATTCATAATGAATTAAAAGAAATGGGTGAACTAATTTGTGAATTTTGTGATTTGAAGTTATGTGATTATGAATCAAAAAATGAAAACCCTTGTTGTGATAATGTAGAGATAATCAATAACTGCGGCATGAATGTTTGTCAAAACTGTGGCTCTGTTCATGGTTATAATACAGCTAGTGAGTATATTGATTTTTATGAAAATAAATATAGATATACGAGGAAATCGATATACCATCGAAAGTATCATTTAAATAATATATTAATAAAGTTTAAACTGCGATACGCTGAACGTGTAGAGATTCTTGATAGTTTTAATCAACTAGAAAGTGCGATCAATGAAATTCAATCGATGAAGAGATATCCTATTATAGATTATCTATTTTATAAACTATTTCAATTAAAATTTTATGAAAGTCATAACCTGAATTATGAAGTCAATATGAATAAATGTGTGCGTTCTATTGGAAAAAGGACGTTATTAAGATATGAAATATTATGGAATAGGGTTTGTGAAGTAAATAAATGGCATTATATTAAGACTAATAACGATGTTTTTATGAATAAAGAGATTGATAATAAGAAAATGAATGTTGTCCTTGTTTAGGATATAAAATGATCGTCATACTTCATTATAAATTTATCAATAACGGGACTATTGTCACACACATAACTATCGATATTGTTCATAGTCACATGTAAACAAGATGGTTTAAAATCTCCACTTCTCATGGTGTCTCTTATAGCATTAAGAAGATGTTGATAACTTTGATAAGCGTATAAACAATTCTGTATCTTAAGGTCGAGGTTTTTATGCTTCATATATCCTTGAATTAACAGTGCAGCAGTACTAATCGCTACGAGGCTGATACCACTTGTTGCTATTGCTGATACAATACCTCCACTAGCAAAAATCACAGAAAGACTATCACCAGTTATTTTCATTTTTTTATAATGTTTATAGGCTTTCTTGTAAGCCCAACACTTTCGATGGTATGAAGCATAGTAAGATCTTAGCTCATTTAGCTCGTCTTCACTAAGTTTTTTACTTACATGATTCCAGTTAAAAATATTTTTCTTCTGTTTTTTTGTCATTATATTATTAGTATAGATTATTATTTATCAATTTTGTTGCTCGAAGGCTACTACGACAGCACATTCATTACCGTGAATAGTCCCTTTGTATTGTCGGATACCAATGTTAATGAGTCTTATATTTTGATAATTTGCTATTGTATTAAGATTAAATGTATGGAAAATACCCCAATGGTGTTTTAAACCGTTAGCATCATTTATTGATAATCTTTGGTATTGTGGTAATGATAAATCCATCTGAAGAATTGTATGGGTATGAATTGTACCGTCAATGAGTGTGTATTGCATCTGAAATTCTACACCAGATGATGAATCAAGGATTCCATCATTATCTGTATCCATTCCAACGTGTACGAGTTTACTTGTCGAATTCGGTGTGACGAACATAGCGACCGTAGTATGTCCATTATCTGCAAGATCGATAGGATAGATGATACTACTACCAATGCCATCATTGTGCCAAATTCTAAAGAAACTTAATTTACCATTTAAATATTCTTTACTTACATAATTCTCATGAATAAAATCGATATGTGTATTTAGATTACTCATCTTATATTATTATTTTATATAATAATTGTCTTTTTCTGGAGTTGAAATCTCACAGGTAAAATCATAGCAGTTTTATCAATGTTCCCAGATACGTGAATGAGTTTGTATCTACGACCGTAATTTGGATCTAAAATAACTGGAACGTGAGTTGCATTGAACGATTGGGGGAAAGATGTTATTCTATTATAAATTCCTGTCGATTCGTTGTATACCTCAACGTTCCAATTACCGACGTTTTTTGTTGTTTGTTGGTGAAGGGAAAGACTTGTAATAGAGACTAAATTTGGGAAACATAACATAATAAATTTACTACCATCACCAGTATAATTATCTTTGAATTGATATTCTTTGTTGAATGAAATAATGTTTTCAATTGGCAACTCTCCATGATCAAAGTTAGTTTTAACAGTAATCTCATATCGTCGATCACCATTTTCAAGGCTTCGATATCTTGGTATTGTAAGTCTATTATCATAATCAATATTATCGATTAACATTGGGTCAACATGTCCCGCTCCTCTTCTTCCAAACAAAAAAAGAGCTATTTCCTTTCCAACTTGATGTCTTAATGTGAGGTTAAATGTTAGTGTGTTAACATCTGACTGCAATTTAATTTCAACATCTAAGACAATAGCATGGGGATCAATATCATCTTTATACCGAGTTTTAGTTTTGATTAAACTCGTATCTGTTGCATTTATTTCCATATCAAACACGGAATTATCGTCTAATGGGTTGATAATACCCTCAATACGAAAACCGTATGTACCTCTCTTTAGAGATCTTAGTGTTATACCGAGATTAGCTGGACTACCTGATAAATTACACACAACATGTGATTTAGCATAATGGTAACGTGAGGTAAAATCTCTATATACACCAATAGCAAAAAAAGTAAAATTACTGTCAGCATTAAAATCACCTGAAACAAAATTAAACTCATTTTTTGTAGATATTGATCGATACATATCTCCTTGATCGACGTAAGTTTTCATAGCCGTGTCTTTACCATCAACATATGTTTTAACTTCCTGATCCTTACTATCAACATATGCTTTAGTTGTAGCATCTGTGTTACTTACAGGCGCATGTAATCCTTCGATACGAGTACCCTCCATACTCAAACCTCCTGCAGTCTTAATTGATCTAGTTAAACTAACACCAGGGATTTTATCAAGAAACTTTTTATTAACACAATCGTTATCTCCACTTGGTTCCTGTAAATTTGTAATTTTTTTATTTTCCATATCGTAGTTACCATTTGAATCTAATTTAAAACCATCTCCTTTAGGACCTCGTGGTCCTGTTGAATCTTCAGGACCATGTCTTCCACCATAAAGTGTTCCAAATATTGAATAACTCATATATATAATATAACTAGATAATATATGGAACTTATAAATTTTGATGAACCAAGCGAAAAAAAGAAAACTAAGCATCATTTTCTTTTACCTGATTGTCATTATATGATAGTAGGTCAGACCGGTAGTGGTAAGACTAATTTACTACTTAATTTACTTTTACAATATATGAATTATGATAGATGTGTCATCTACACTATAACCCCTGAGCAAGATAAATATCAGTTGTTACATGAGTATAGTGAACTATTTGATGAAAATATGGATAGTATATTTGAAATATTACCACCAGAAGACGTTACGCCTGTTGAAGAACTTGATGATGAAAATAATAAGGTTGTTATATTTGATGATATAAAGTTAGATAGTAAAAACATGAATAATATCAAGGAGTACTTTTCGCTAAGCAGGAACAAGAACTGTAACTGTATATACTTAACTCAATCGTATTATGATGTACCGAAGTATATACGAAGAAATACAAAATGCTTTATCCTATTTGGTGGTCTTGATAACAAAGATATTAGACACATATCAGATGATTTATCAAAGGATATTGGACGAGATGAGTTTAGGAGTATTTATCGTCAAGCAACGTCTGAACCATATAATTTCATGACAGTAGATAAAACAAGTAAATATCTTCCTGAAATGTATAGAAGAAAATTCGATGGTTTTTATTCGAAATAGATAGAGAAAATTTTTTTTATTATTTTATGGTTGATTTAAATATGATTTCAAAAAGATAGAGAAAGATAGAGGAAAAAATATTTTATTTCAAAAAGATAGAGAAAATTTTTTTATTATTTTATGGTTGATTTAAATATGATTTCAAAAAGATAGAGAAAGATAGAGGAAAAATAATATCATATATAAATCAACTAAAAAACTCACAAAATTGATGATAAACACATAAATTTTATCTAATTAATTAATATAATTATGCCGTTTAAAACTGTAAAATCTGTTGAAGATAAAAATAAACTAATCAAAGAGTTTCTCAAAAACCGTGAAGCTCTAAAGCAAAAGCTATTACAAAAAAAGTTGGGTGAACAGGAATTAACTAGAGCAACGGAAGAAATTTATCAACCGGTTACAAAGTCTGTTGAAAAAGCACAGAAGAAGACAGACGAAAAACAAGATATTTTAATAGAACAATTGAAAGAAAATCAAGAGAATATTACAGATGCAATTGAAACACTAAGCGATGCTATTACAACATCTGGATCAATACCAGAAGGTATAGGGAGTTGGGTAGGTGGTCTACCATCACAATTCGACACTATTGAAGAAGAAGAGGGTGCTGTCGGTGGTGAAGATGTGAAACCAAAAAAGAGTATACCATTTGGTGTATTGGATTCAAATAGAATATTTAAATTAGGGTTTGATCCAACACTTACGACTTTACCATCAAACTATGCTATAGATAAGAAAATTAAGGAATTAAACGAAGGTATTAATAATACACGTTCACGTAGTATAAAAATACGCCTTGAAAATCAAAAAGCAGCCCTTCAGAAATACAAAAAGACAGTATCAGAAAGGAGAACGAAAAAAGCTGAAGAACAAGAATCTAAAGCTAAAGAACAAGAATCTAAAGCTGAAGGTGATATTATAAGTTGGGTATCACCACAAAAAGAAGAAGATGTAATAGAATTCATTTCAGACGAGGATGTTTTAGGAACACCTGAAACATCCAAAAAGAAGAAAGGGACTGGTTTGAAACTATCATCTGATCATATGTTTGGAAACATATATATTGACCCTTCAAAATTGCTTCAAATGAGATTGGAAGCGTATAATAACAATGAAAAAAAAGTAATTAGTAAGAAAATAGATAGTGACGTAATTCATTTACTAACAAAACGTTACAATCCAAAGAAAATGTATAGTGAAAGTTTTAAAAATATATTCAACAAGTTAATTGAACTAGCAGGGGTATCGAAGTATAATTCAAGAAGCGGTAAAGTACAGAAAAGTGGTGGTTGTAATAAAAGTGAAATAAAATATCATACCAACCCAAACGAGTTATGTGATAGGTTAGAACTATTGATTAGTTCTAAAACGGCTGGTAATAACAACAAAGCTATTAGTAACGAAGCTATTGGAATAATAGATAAGCTGTTGAATGATCAAATCATTGATACAGAAGAGTATAAAATGTTGTATAATCAAATTGTATAATGTATTGATATATATATGCAAACAACTTTATTTTTCGATAGTAAACACTCGAATGGACAACCAAGTGAAAATTTTCAAACATTTTTCAACCCCCCAATGGAATTGAAGCAAAATAGTCTTTATAAAGTTTCTCTTATATCCGCAACAATGTGGCATTCATGGAGAAATATTACTGATAAGAATAACAAGTTTAAATATTATAATGGAACAACTTGGAAAACAATTATTATTCACCCTGGTGCTTATAATATCGTTGATATCGACTCAGAGGTGAAAAGGTTGATGAAGAGTGATGGTGATTATGATAATTCCGATGTTAATAATCCAAAATGTTACATTGATATTGAAGCTAATTTCAATACTCTTCACTCCAGAATCGAGTTATCAAACGGTTACAAAGTAGATTTTACAATTGAAAACAGTTTCAGGGATATTCTTGGATTTGATTCCAAAATTGTACAAAATAATGGTCATAATGACTCAGAGCGGGTTGTGAATATAACAGATGTGGAGACACTTCAAGTTAACTGTGATCTGATAACAGATTCATATGTTAATGGATCGACGAGTAGTGTAATCTATGGCTTTTCACCAAGTGTACCACCTGGGTACTTGATAAATTTACATCCATCTCATCAACTAAGTCTAACAATATCAAAACGAGGACTGATAAATTCGATTAGATTTTACATAACTAATCAAGAAGGTAAACTGGTTGACATGAACAATGAACGAGTAACTTATTTTTTACATCTAAGTGAGATTATCTAACTAAGTAATATATATATGTTATTGACAAGAGAACGATACCAAAAACGTAAGGTCATTGGAGGAAATCTCATTGGAAACGTCTATGATAAAGCGAAAGGTGTATTATCATCAGCAAGTAAAATCGCAGCTCTGCCATATCGGGCAACAAAAGCAATACTGAAACCAGCTGTAAATAAAGCACTTCCATATGTTAAACAAAAAGCAGAAGATGTGGCGACAAAACAGATAATAAATCGAGTTAGACAAGGGGTAAGGGATATTTCAACGAATCCAAAGGTGAAAAAGGTTCTTACAGATAGATCACGTGCTATACTATCTAATATTATCGCTGGAAGCGGTATGAAAAGATTATAAAAAAAATGTAATATTATGTAAACTACTAGTATAATGACTGAAATGACAAGTTCATATTTTGATATTGATGAATCCAATATTGTAGACAACTCAACAACTCAGTTTGAATACCTCGAGTACCTTCCTCGTGATAGCAACAACATGAACAAGGATGGCCAACATATCATCGAAA
>JAOEJI010236672.1:0-11910 GCA_025448255.1 Umimayanthus chanpuru | reverse complement strand
CCTGCCTAGACTAGTTATATCTACTTGCAGGCCAGTGGAATATAACCAACTTGTAATAAATTAAATATCAATAAAATTTGAATATGAATCTGCTTCCATCATTTCTATCGCCATTAACATCATTGCCATCGCCATCTATGTTATCTCCCCGCAGAAGGCAAAAATTGTGTAGAATGCGGGCTGCAGGTACTGCTGGTGAGACGTTTGCAAGGTCATGTTTGTTCTTTTTTATAGTGATTCTCCAGCAAGAAGGCAGCTACAACAGCAGAATTGGTTTCTTGAACACAGTGTATCGAATTGGTTTTAAAAGTGACCAAATTATTCTTTGATAGACAGATCTATAGTACTGGTAGACCAGAGTCGGTGCCTTTTTTGAGGCAGGTCCGCAGGTTTATTTACACATGTGCACTGACTTACTTGTTATTCGGACATTTATGCTGTGAGCTCATATTTCCCAAGTCTGTGTCTTGAATAATTGGTCTGAATGAGTCTGTAAACAAATCCACCCATGTCAGACTCGAAGATCTCTGAACTTAGGTCTGACTTGAGGTTCTAGTGTGAAACCACTCAATATCTCTCGATTGCAACGCAATGGTGAACATAACATTACTGAAACTTTACACTATTTCGAATTTTGGCTTGGAGCTCAGATCTGTCTGACAATGACCTCTATAAAGTACTTTCACACGAATAGTACGATTCTGACATCAGAAACGTCATAATATACAAGGTGAATAAGTTGGTTTAGGTTTTTGGTCCAATCAACCAACAAAAGCAGATTTGACCCGAACCATGGCAACACCATTATCCCCCCGACACAGTTGTTATGGCAAAATGCAGTGGCCCGTACTTTTAGAAAGATGGACTCTGGCAATAGGGCTGCCATAATTAATACTAATGCCCACTCAGAGAGAACCCATGCATCATCATACACGCTTGCCTACAAGCTAATAGAACATTGGATGGCCTGTCTGGCGGCGAGGGGCTCTACCAAGAAGGATGAGTCATCAAGCGAGGGAAATTCCACCAATGTGAATCCTGAATCCTCCAAGGACTACTTGGTGGATGAACCAAAAGAACCATTTAATTCTGAAAGTGTGTCCTTGTTCAGCAATACTGCTGAAGATCCAAGTGTGTCAGCGGTTTCAACAAACTCAACAGTCTTTTCTGCACAAAAAGGATCGAACTGGGAGCGGAGAAGGAAAAGTTGGTGAAAGATAAGTTTACAACATCGTCTGCATTGCTGCAGGGAAAAATTCCTTGCTACTCCAAAACTAAAGATCTATTCCCAAGAGGGAGAGGCACGGTGTATTGAGGTGTTGAACTTGCATAAACCCAAGAAGAGACTGTTAAGAGAGAGCCTCCAGTCGCAACAAAAGGTTGGAAAGTGAGCTCCCGCGACTTCAGTTAATGCATATGACACCCACACATATACATACATACAAACTTAAAACTATAGTCCTAAACACACACCCAATACAACACCCACACGTATACATAGACTAAACATAAAGTATAGCCATAAACACACAGGTTTTAAATATATGTCCCTGCAGAGGGTTTGCAAATATAACAATATTATTAGTTTAGTTAAATTGTATACATGTATATAAGTGAATAACCCGAAAAGGGTTATTATTGGGCTATTATTAGTTTAGTAAGAATGTGTACAAGCAAACAACCCAAAAAAAGGGTTTGTAAATATAACAATAAAGTATTAGTTTTAAATAATAAAATAGGTAACAATAACATTATAAGTATAGTTGCCCACATTGGCGGTTGTAAATATGTTGATATTAATAAGAAAAAAAACGAAAAAAATTACACGAACACACACAAGCATACAGGGCTGCCAAGGCTTTCACACCTCCTCATAAGATGCAAGCCAATCCACTTTTCACTTGCTTCGCCGATTCAATATTCCCGCACTTTTAGACCTTTTTCCCAGGATTTTTTCTGCTTTGACGTCAGCCGGGTAAGAGCTACTGCCACTACTTAGAGCAGAAGGGCTGATCTTCATCAAACCCTTTTTTCTTTTCCTCCTGCCTGTTTTCTTTGCTGGTTGTGCTGCTTCACTAACCTTGTCTGTGTATTATGCCACCGAACATAATCCTGTCCACCACGGAACAGTCCCTTCCTTCAATTTTAATGTGCTTTGGTATCAGCAGAAGGGAAGAAGTTATCCTTTTACAAGCCAAAAGGCAAGTACTTTCCAATCCCTTTCAAGTTGTCTTTGCTTACAATCATCGTTTTGTCCCTGCTTGAAATATCCACGTTCAGCAATTCTTTCTCATCGTCTCACCTACTCTTTGGCCTTTCAGGTCTTAACAGATCCTCAAAGCAGCATAGGGGCCAAATCTATGATTGGTCGAGAGTTGCTTGTGAGTTATGTTGCCACATCACATCGACGTAATTAATTGCTTGAAATCTATTGGATAGTTTACATGTATTTCAATTCCTCTTCGAATCAGAAAGTCGCATTCTCACTAAAAATTAAAGTGTAAAGCTTAAAATAAATTAAAAACCTGCAAACTGCAAGACCGTTCAGCTAGATTGAGCCACAGAATGACAGACAAATACACTTACTTTGTTTCTGTTACAAGAGATCCCACGAAAATCTGTCTTCTTCCTGCCCGTTTCATGACACAAACTTCACGAAATGCTGCCGACTTTTAGAATCTTTAATCAACAGTTGAGCACATGTAACGTGGAAAGCGAGTACATAAGCAGCACTCAAAGTACATTGTCATTATTTTGGCAAGAGTACTGTAATAAACAAAGAAAACACTGTGTACTTGGCCAACGAGCTCCGAACTTGGCCACGTGCATTACACGGTCTCAAAGACAAAGTTACGTATTTCAAGACGAAAGTTCAACTATTATATTCGTCTCTTTTCATCAGTTCCACAAAATTTACAGTGGGCGATGTCCCCTTTATAACACTGTGACATCTGATCGACTTGCTGGCTTGTTTACATATGGAAAAATTTGGTGTTGTGAACCGGGCACGTAACTGTGGTCATCACTGAAGACCAATCACGGATGACCTTTTGGCGAATGGCGCAAAATTCTTGAAGTGTGAATGACCGAATGATCTGACTCCATGAATAAACAATTAACTACTACGAGTAACTCGATTTTATACTAAGATTTACTGCTGATTGTTTTTTTAATTTATACACACGAATTTTGAAAGAAGTTTTCACCTTTCTTGTACTTACTCTCACTATGGCAGTTCATCATGATCTTCAGGTTGTTTCGTTTCTTGTTGGTTGTAGGGCACTGGGGCTTCCAGATAAGTTGGTTACCACTCCTCTATGGAAAATCTTGGAAGATCCCAGTGTACATGTACTAGACATGTCTACCCACTTTCAGAGGTTGAGGAAAGTGCTTTTTAGCTTGGGCCGATGATGCCAGTGTGTTCATGAAAGAGGATGACTTGGCATTTCCAAACATTGAAATGCTGAAAGGGTCAGTTCATGTTAAGCGTGTTGAACTAAGTCCCTTTTGGGATCCCATGTCCCAGCAGGTCGTGGAGTTGGTTTTTGGTTCACTAGCTGTGAAGATGACCAGCCTGTTAGAAGACCATCTGAGAGAAGGCAAGTACGATCAGCCAAATATCAATGAGCGTCTCACAGAACAAACAGCTAGTGTACCAAAAACCAATGTGGCGCCAGAGGCATTGTTGATGCAGTGATGAGACACAAGCCTAATGCCAATGACTTTGTTATTGAAAGCTTTATCATGCGGAAGAAGAACAAGATGAGTGAATGGCAATGTTGGCTGGACCCAGCAAAGGAAGCGAAGCTGGGAGAGATAGCAATAAAGGGTGCACGAGAAGATCAGAAGTCAAAGGTGACAAAAAACCTGCAGAACTGCAGAAGGCTATGGCAGGGAAAAGGGCCAAAGACTCGAAAGAGAAAGAAGGTAGGGCAAGAAAGACGAGAATTGAGAAAGCAGGGATCTTGGAAGCGGTCGAAGAGATGGGTGGTCTGTGGAAGAATATGGAAGAAATTAATTCTGAGCTTGAGCATTGTGTGTCAGACAAGGAAAAGAAAAATAAATTGAAAACACATATGTTTAGCAGTGGGCATGAAGAGCTGAAAGAAAATCTTGAAAAGTTGATCGAGAAGGACAGAGAAGAGAGAGAAGTGGCACCACAGCATCCACATATGGGAAAATCCTGCAGAGTACCTAAGCTTCTTACAACCGCTCAGCTGCAAGAGCGGAAGACAAAAATGAACTGAAGGAACTGGTGAGAAAAGAAGAGAAATCCTTGAAAAGGAAAGGCCAGCATGTTGATTGAGGAGGGAAAAGAAAAACAAAGTATGAGGCAAATGATGACACCCCAATAATTTCTGTACCTGAGGATCTGGTGGGAAAACGTGTTGAGCACATAGTTAAACATGCACAAGAGGAGTGGTGGAAGAGAACGGTTGGCGCTATTCTTTCTTGGCGAGGCAGAAGTATCTCATTGCTAATCAAATATGATGGGTTTGATGAGGAGTACGAGTTTAGATTCAGTCAATATAAGAAAGGGAATGTTCGAGCAGTGACACCTGAGAATGAGGATTTGGTTGGAAGAAAGGTGGAAGTCTTGTTGGAATGTGATGAGTATGAGGAAAAGTGGACAGTGTTTCGGGTTCTAAGTGTCAATGAGAAAGTTGATAATGGTGTAGAAATCGTTGTGCAGCTGGAGAGTGAGAACCGGGGTAATCAGGAGAATGACAGTAATGGAGATGATGATGATGATGACTCGTGTGATACTGATCAGGAAATATTTACAGCAAAAACTGAAGACTGAAAAAGAAAACCATGCAAGATAGTTATGACACATGTACTGTTTTTATTTTCATTTTCAGAAGTTACGACTCTAAGAAGTATTTGGGCTTGCTCTGTTGCCTTCTCCTGCATGGAGCCATTTTGCATATATTTGCCAAATGTACAGTGAGGGGAAACTAAAAGATCAGAAAGTGAGGCTGGATGAGATTGATTCATCACAGCTATGTTTAAAACAGGCCCATATGCGTTGCCCAAGTGCACTCCAGATAGAGAACAAGACTATGCTGTTGGAACAGGTAAAGGTCTAACACCACTGTCAGCAACTTGTGTGTTATTATTACACGGCTCTTTCAAATCGCTCTCCAAGGACATTTAGCTTGGTAGCCGCGCACTTGTAACGTGAGAACATGTTCATATGGTTTGCTATTAAAAGAACTAACTGGGCTCTTCCGGTTGCGTCGTTTCTTGTAACTCTTTTAAAAATGTGCTTGCTATTTGCAAGTGTTGAAAGATATAAACCACCAAAGGTATTTTTCGAATATTTAATAAGTTAAGTCATCAGAGTATGTGATAAAATTTGATGTGAAACGTTGATAAACAATGTAGGTTTGGCACTGAAATGTGTCATGTCCGTTGAGCAATGGCGGAAACGTGTTGCGAAAAATAAATAACTTTGAGCTTAAATCAGCGTGTTCCCCGAGTTTTCCCATATAAAACAGCAAGCCTACAGCATTCTTACATCATTTGTGTCTCAGAATCACAAGTCAGTTTTTCTCGTAAATGAAAATTATCGCTGTTTTTGACCCGCTTGGTGTGCCTCTTCAACGACTGTAGAATTGTGTAATGTAAACATGGCAAGCGAGGTCGATCACGTTCACATTGCAAATCTGGCAAAACTTTGCCGTATTTGTGGCAATCGTTTGAAAAAGTTCAAAGAAAAATATGAATCAAGCTATTCCTGCGAGTCCCATAAGAAATGGCTTGACAAGAAGTTCGGGATCAACATCGAGACAGACGAGCCCTCCGTTCATCCAAGCAAATCCTGTCACAGCTGTTATCATCTTACCCACCGAATCGATCTCGTTGTCTGGCCAAAACACCCAGCCGAAGAGTTTGAAACGTGTGCTGTTTGCATACAAGAAGAGAAAACTAAAAAGGGTGGCAGGAAACCAAAACTGTCGAAAAGGGGAGGGAGCCTAAAAAAGCCTTGTCGACAAAGTTTTAAAAAGTGTCTCGCGGAAAAAGTACGTCAAATCGCGGAATCCATGCTTTCATTTCTACACCCAAATTTTAGCGAAAATTTTGAACATGTGTAGAAGCCGAAAGATAATTTATACTGCACTGTGTGCAAAGACGTGTTTGATAAGCCTGTAGAAACAAAGTGCATGCACTACGTTTGTGCTGCCTGCTTTATTGAAAGTCTCGATACATGTGCTCCCCAAGCCCCACCTCCATGTCCCATATGCAACACTCCACTGACAACCGAGGATGATTTAAAGCCAGCCCCCAGAGTGTTTATTGATATGATTGGTACTGGCCAGGACTACAGATGCAAGACATGCAATGCATGGATGTAATGCCTTATGAATCCTGTGCCACTCATAATCAATGTTCAAGGTCAACTGTGACTGGCTCTGTTTCCACCAAAGACCCCACCCCAGTCTGCACTATTGCAGAGGTCCTTGAAGAGCTAAGGGAGGGGGTTATTTTCCCAGACACTGCACAACTTGGAAACCAGTACGTCCGAAACAGGTTGAAGGAGTCCGATGACGGCAGAACAGCACGCCTACCAGGCCCAGGAAAGGTAAAATACATCCATAATTATTTTAGTAAATTTCACCTGGCAATTTCTGAAAAAATCTCCAAAACTAAACATTATTATACTCTTTTTTTTTTGCCTGTTCACAGCCACTAGTAATGAGGCATGTACCGCAAGCCCAGAAATCTAGCGACCAGGTGTCCAGGAGAGAGCTTGCTCGTCGAACTTCACAGATGCATGATGTTGGCAATGTTGTGTGTGGTGGGCAAGTCCACACCCTTGTTGTGCACCATCTTAAACAGAAGCCGCAAGAGGAGAGGGCAGCATTGATTCAAGAGGCTTTGGGTAAAGAGTTGGTCCTCGAGATACCTGAGGGGGAATTATTAGTTATGAAAGATGATACCGGTATGTCCTGGTATGCCCTCGACAAGTTGAGGAGGTTTGTAATAATTTACTCCAAGTATAAACTTGAAACAATCAAACTAAACTAAAATAACTACAACTAAAAGCTAACATTTCAAATTTTACTCCAGGTGATTCCGGAAATGGGGGATTAAAATGCACTCGGAAAAGAAGCAACGACAACAAAAGAAGGCAGACATTGGTGACACCCTGGTTGCAGAGTTCCTCCCACTGAAGCAGTCAATGAAAAAGGACAAGAAAACGGTTGTGATCATGGAGCAGACAGCATGTGCCTATGTGGACGACTTGTCACAGAAAATACTGGATTATGTTGAGGACAACTCGAAGTAAGCACAATTTATTTATTTCATCTTTTGATATGATTTTTCCTAATCTGTTGCAAGAGTATTAATAATAATATTCATTTTAACTTGTTTATGTATCAAATTCCTTTCTTGGTAGAGCTGGGCAGTTGACTTGGTATGGAGGCAACAATCCTGCTGACAAACTATTTGTCAAAATTGGGGGGGACCATGGCCGTGGATCAATGAAGTTTGCATTCCAGTTAGCAAATCTTGTCAAGCCCAACTCCAGCAAGAAAACCATTGTTTTCAACTTGTCACTGGCCAAAGATACCCGCAACAACCTGAGAACCCTCACCTCACAGTACAAACAACAGTTGGATGAGTTAAAGCAAACACAGTGGCAGTAAGCTAAATTTATTATATAATAATAACCAAATGCTTGTTTAGAACTATACCATCTCAGACCAATATATTAAAAATCATATATACATGAACTGTAGAACTGTGTAAAAGTCTAAAAGTACTGCAAGTTGTTTCTGTGAACACATTTTAGTGATTTAAATTTCAAAGTCTGATGAAAATGATGTTCTGCAAAACCTCCAAAGATATTACATTCTAGCCAGCTTCACTATACAATTCATTTGTTTTATATCAATTATAGGAACAAGACATTCAAGTTCTTCCTCTTCGGCGACTGACTTTCTTTGCAAGATTGTGGGCATTTCTGGTGCAAATGGTGAGAATATATTTTTGATTGCAAACACAAAATATTTATCGTGACCATAAATTTTCAATTATTATTAATTAAATATTTTCTTCAAACAATATTTTTGTTTTATCATTTTCACATTTTTCATTCAGGTCGTCACTGTTGTCTGTGGTGTCTAATCCTTGGCAAGGATATACACAAGCCTCGAAGGGCTAGAGGTAGAGCAGAAAGACGCATACTGGAGAACTTGCAACAACACCTCAAAGAGTTCTTAACCAAAGCAAATGGTGATCTCAAGAAAGCAAAGGATTATTTTAACGTCATACATGAGCCACTTCTTAATATACCAATCGGACAGGTTCAATAATTATGCATGTTGATTGAAAAATATTCAATTCAGTCAATTTGTTATTTTGTATTTATAACTCCTAAACTAACTTAATTTTTTTTTAGATCTGTATTCCTGGCTTGCATATAAGCCTTGGCCTGTTCCTCAAATTCTATGACTATCTTGAGGATGAGTGTGAAGATCTGGACATAAAGATAGCTGTAAAGAAGTCAGAGCTCTCTGAACAAGAAGGTGATTCTGACTTTGATCAATATGTCCAGACTCTTCATGCTGCCAGAAAGCACCGTAGAGAAGCAGAGAATTTGAGGGAACAGGCTGAGCGAGTGCAAGAACATATGACATTCCTTATGACAATTGGTGGACTTGTTTTCACTGAGAAAGAACAACACCCTTATATCGTTCAACTCATGCAACAGGCTCAGGGACTGCTGACAAGAGCAGCAGAGGAGGCAAGAATCAATTTAACTGTTTGTAATTACTGAAATATGTCAAAAGTCCTGAAAATTATGTGAAGCTGAAATGAATGCTAAGAAAAAGTTATATTTTTCAGGAAAACCAGGCTGAACAAATTTGCAGCAATGTTAAATTTCAGCGATCTGCTGGGAAGATTTATGCTGCCATGGAACAAAAGCTTCAAGAGCTGAAAGTCACTAGACAGGCTTACCATAGCAACAGTTTTGTTGGCAACCATGTTCATAAATGCTTGCAGGTGCCTTCATATGCTTTGACAGTTTTCAAAATTTTTAAATAAATTAATTGTGCATTTGCATTAAAATAAATTAAAGTGTTATGCAACTCCTTTCATTTTTATGTTTTGTTCTCATACAGCCTGACAGCATCCAAATGATCTGCCACAAGGTAGTGGAGGTGGTCCAAGAAGAGTGCCCAGAACTGCTTGATGAAGCGAAAACCATTGAGGCCAAATATTCTAAGCTCTTCACCCTATTCAGCACTTGCCACTTTAAGGTTAATGGAGTGTGAACCCATGAATGAGCAGAACATCCTTGTTTTGGGTAAACTATGATCCCTCATTCATAGATTCACAAATCCGCACAAAATTAAAAACAAAAATAGTGTAACGCTGCACCTATAACCAATAATATTTTATTAATTGCAGAAGATGACATCGACAAATGTGCTGCTTACTACCGAGAGAAGTTTCCGTATCCAACCTTCACTTTCCCTCCAAAGTTCCACATGTTAGAAGATCATGTCGTGGAATTCATCCAAGATCATAAATTCCCGCTTGGGGTCTTTGGAGAACAAGGAGGTGAATCAATCCACCACGAGCTGGAGGGAATTTATGACAAGTACAAACATATCCACCCAGTTACGAAACGGCTCAAATTTGTTCTTGAGTCCCACTACTGCATTGTACTTCCCAAGAATCGGGAGATTATTCCTGTGAAGCAGACCAGGAACCTGAAAAGGAAAGCAAAATAGAGTTTCTCTGCCCGTGCGAACAGCAATCGATGTATGATGATCAGCACTGAATTTTGTAAATTTTCAAGCCGTTCCTTCATAAAAAAATATTATAATCTTGCATGAGTTTATATTAAGAGTAACTTCATACACACTCTTGTCTCTTCTTTCGAGAAAATATAAATATTATAGATACACCCGATCCCGAGCATATGCACACTAGAATTTTCCTTTCAATTTCGTCAAAAACGAGTACAGAGCTAGCTAGAGAAGTTGCGAAACACGACCAAGGTATTTAAAAACGGCTGACAAATGGCCGTTTAAGTGCAACATTTAAGATTCATCCAACAGCCAAAAAAATCATTTACGAGTAAACTTACCTATGCTACGGAACCGCCAAATGGCTGAACTTGCTTGGACAGTCTACAGTTCTCGCAAAACTCAGAGTATAAAATCGCCATAGTAAAACAACGGTGTCAGTTTGTGTTCTAATTTTGCGAATATTTATCCAAAATCGACGTAGTTTTCGACAACCATCGCAACCACAACCTTTCTCGACGCCATATTGCTCAACTGCATTCTGAAATGGCCCCCAAATCCTCACTTTTGATTGGTTAAGACAATAGCTTCATTGTAAACAAGGGCGCTGGCTTCGTTGCTGTGGGCGTTGCTATGTAAAAATGGGAGGGTGCTGGCTGACTGAACTGCGGGCGCTCACAAGCTAGATGTCCTGGCCGAAAGAGCCATAATTAGTGAACAAAGTATAGTGTCAGCTTCTCATGTACGCAAACTATCTAGATACAAAGGTTGTTTAGTTATGAGAGTTTCACAATTGTGCATACAGGTACATTTTCATTTCCCCTCCGCAGGCTGGATAGGGTCTACCTCGTCAGTCACCTTTGCTACATGTAGATTTGTTAATTGTTGCCATCTTTTGAACTGCTTCAGTCAAGAACAAGTTTGGAACTCAAGGATAGCAATTTATAAATGACTTAAGGTTAGGTTCAACTCAGTAAGTTAATCAGATTTTAAAGCCATTAGCTAGAATTCCTAAATTAACTACTGAAACTGATTTAGAATTAATTAAAACTAAAGCACTGGAAGCAATATGGGGTACACCCGTCACCCACCCCACTCACTATCCAGGGCTTATTTTTGTTTTAAAAGGTTTAAGGGCAAGTTGACATTCGAAACAAATCAGACAATTTTTCACTTTTAATATCGACATTTGTTTTATTCAAATATTCTAGAACATAAAAAAGTAAATTTTGAGATTTCTTAGCCTGTAGCAGGCAGCAGCCTCAACCTCCACCCTCCACCCTGAAACGGGTCATCAGAAGGACATTCATTTTGACCAGGGAAGAAGTGCTCCTGCGGTTTTTGTGTAGACTTTTATGTAAAATCATGCCTTTCCTTAAAAAAAAGGAAAGTTTCCTCCCAAGCTCTCACAGAAAATGCTTTGCGAGCCTTTGTAAAGGGCAACAAAATTGGCTGTGGCGGCAGGAAAGTAAAATTTCGTGAAGCAACAGCTGGAAAACAAGTGGCTGCATTGCTTATTTCACATGTGTGGTATGCAAAAGGCCAGATACTGTCACTGGAAGAAAGTAAGTTTGAAGAGCTATATATATTACAAACACATTCTTTTCTTGTCTCAGTACTGAGCTTACAATTTCATTAATATACATGCTTTGGATTTTATAAAATTCATAAATGAACAGATGAAGCTGACTGAATACAGATGAAGTACAGATGAAGTACAACGAAGGCAAATGAAGATAGACAACGTAGAATGAAGTCAGCTAAAAGAGAACGAAGATAGATGAAGGCGACTGAAGGAGAATGACGTAGAATTAAGACATGAAGGTAAATAAACACAGATGACTTAGAACGAAGACAGTTCAAGGCAAATAAAAACCGATGACATAGAATGAATACAGATGGCCTAGATTAAAACAGATGGAGGCGAATGAAGACATGGAAAATGAAGACAGATAATAATTGTTTATTTAAAAAAACTCTCTTGTAGTTAGCTAACTAAATTAACGAGTTGTTTACAAGCCTATTACTTACATACTACTATTTACACACTGTAAAACTATTACTAATTACATATAAATCATTTGTTTAAGGAAAGTATTTAAACATAAAAAATTCCTCTGTTCTTTTCAAGTTACAGTTCCTC
>JAOEJI010235561.1:0-11913 GCA_025448255.1 Umimayanthus chanpuru | reverse complement strand
TGACAGGGCTAATACCTTAAGTTAACATTTCAGCAATAACATCAACGGTTGTTACTGAAAAGTTAAACAAATACTTGGAAATATAATGAATCTAAATATTTTGCATTTAAATTTGTTTTTCCTTTTTATTGTTTCAAGCGAGTTCAACCTTGCTATTCTATACGTATTTTCACTCCTACTATACGATTAAAAACAATCCTTTCACACGAAAATTTAGTCTGGATCTCGACTCTCAGCTTCCATAAGTTAGAAGCAACAATGTAAGCAAAAAAAATAATTGTTTGCACTTTTGAAATTTTACAGTGTTTATATTGTGTTAAAGTTAAGGTGGCTCTGAATCACTTGTGAAGATTGGACAGTGAGTTGAACTCGTTTAGACACCAGCTACCCCGTGGCATCCTGCGTGTAATTGTTCAGTGATTGTATCCTCGGGGAACAAGGAAAACATTTTCCAAGTGTTCAGTATTGAAATACTTCCAAATTAGGCAGCTAAAGTCATTTTCGATTGCCCTCAATATGCTTCTTTAACAAACTTGATTTACGAAACCTACTGAAAGACGACACTACTACAGATTTGAATGTTCTACGCGAGGTTTTTACGTTTAAAAAACATTACTCGCATTTTTGTCGAAGCACTGACAGGAACAACCATTGTTTAATTTCGATTAAACTTATTTGGGAGAAAGAAAGACTTTGATACCAGGTTATAGAAGAATAGAACTTTGTAAATGGATATACAATAATGTATGTCGCGCACGTGTTAACCTCTTTGAACTTTTGAAAAGTTTCATTTCCAAGTTATTTTTATTTTTGTAAATTTATTGGTAATATTTTTTATTTATTTAAAAGCTCTTAAAAATTTGCTAGCTAGAGGACATCACAGCGGCTTGTACAAGGGAGGGAATTAAAACGGAAGTATTTGTTTGTTGGTACAAAGTTGAGCTTATTACTGGCGTACTCATACAGTAGTGGGAAAAGGAACTTTAGGTGAAATCGTTTCGTTTTGTGCATTGTCTTGTATTACAAGAACTCGTACGAGTTTTCACGAGATTTTGTACCTAGTGCATAATCATATATTTATGTGGGAGCGGTAGCTCACGAGATCTCGTTTGATATCGTTTGTGATTTTGCGAGGTCTCGTACGAATTCTTGCGTGTTGAATAAAATGGAAGAAACTTCATAACTACTGAAAGCAGTTAGCAGTGTTTAGGCCCGAACAAGCGTCACGATTCAGAGAAATACAGTCCACTCGAATTTAATTGAAGCTGATAAACTCAACAACAAATGTGGCTTGAAAACGAATATTTGAAGATGATCAATCTTTGCTGCAAGAATGAAATATCTTCACGAATTTTACCCTATGAGCTTTGATTACTGGCTTTACAATGTAGACTAAGACTTACAGCCAAGTTATTACTAACTTCAAACATTACTCAAAAGAAACTTCTTTACGAAACCAACAGTTTAACTGAAGTCATTAAAACAAATTTAAGCGAGGATTTAAATCAAGTTTATCGTAAAGTTGAATTGAATACGGCTGAAATACTGTATGCTGATTGAACTTGGCCAAAAAGTATGTGTCAGTACAAAGAAATATTTACATGAAGTGGAAAGTTCAGGATTTCTCGGAAAGTTTCTTTTTCTCACTATTTGCTTATAATCGGTAAATCAAAAATTCTTTGTTAGGGAGCTGTATTCTAACCAAGTAGCAGTCATTGAGATGGGTATGTTTACAGGATTAAGTTCTCTAACCAGCCTGTAAGTAACACTTCTAAAATTATCAGCCTATTAACTCCTCACTCGAGTTCTTTTTCCCAATATCTTTGGTTATTAAATCAACTTCACTAATTATTACACACATTTTTTCTGCTAAGCTAAATCAGAAAACGATCTTCTAAATTTTAAGAGTCCGTCATTTAAAGATATTTAGATAATTGCAGTACTTTTTCGCACCATTAGGAGTTTGGATGAAACTGTAAAATATAGGTGTGGCGGATTATGGTTCGGTCCGAAACATTCATTTGAGCCCCTTAAACCAAAAAAAACATGCAGAAACATGCAAATTTTGTATCAAATTAGTTGGAAAATGTTATCATTTGAATCCTCACAAGTCGTTTTGAACCCCCGTTCATTAATTTATTGCCTCCAATTGGCATTGATTTTTATTCTAACTAGTCTTAAAGACTAACTTCTGACGGTTTCTCGTGTTGGTAGGTAAAGCGATGTTAGTTTTGTAACAGCTAATCAGATATGATCATACAACGGACACAGTTGTAGAGCGATTATTGCACCTTTACGTTAATTATGTTAAATCACAATTGTTTCTTTGTTAGAGATTTGTTTGATAACATGACAACCGCCATTCTAAATGACACATAGAAAGATCAGCAGATGTCAGCCTTTCGAATTTCTATATTCCTTGCAAAATCCTTTGGTAGTAAGTTAAGACACAAATTCTAGTCTCGGTTTGGGTTTTTGGTTTTCTCTTTTTAAACGCAAACCTACTTAGAAAGAACAACAACAACAGCAATAATTTATATGCGGAATTTAGAACTAATGAAAAAGTTAATTATTATTAAGAAAATAACTTAATTTATATTTATTTATGTACCTGGGCACCCTAAATCATTGTTCAAGAGACTGCACATTTAAGTACAATTGAAGACATTTTCAATATAAAACAACTATACACTAACCACACTACGTTTATTTCAAAACGATTTCGTGAATTTGGAATCAATTTACCTTGCGAGCTGATAATTTAAAGGACTTAAGTTGTTTAGTTGTTGCACACATACCTACATGAGTTGTTTTGTAAAAGGGCAATGTTATTGTTTCTTTGTAAGGAATTTTGCTTCCCTCAAAATAACAACCATCAGCGTCGCCGCGTTCACTGGATTAACGTCGTTAATTACACTGTAAGTAACGCTGGTACAAATATTCCAGTCTGGTCACTGAATGAATGAATAAATGAATGAATGGACTTTATTTCTACTGGTAGCTTGGTAGCTTGCGGGGTTGTGCGTAAATAAAAACAAAACTGATTGGAATTTCTGACATTTTAGAAAATAGATTCAGCAAAACGCGCGCTCTGATTGACTGAGAACCATTTTCTAAATCTGAATAGAAATCATAATTGACGTCACGAAAAAAGGGAAAATTTTCGTGGAGACTTTGTTTCTTTAAAAATGGACGGCTTTCCTAATTTTTCACTTGATTTTGACTTTCTTATGACTTTCCCATTTTTCGGGGAGGATATTTCAGACGAATTTTTATTTGAAGTAGAGAAACAACTGCAGTCCGAGGAAAACGCAAATTTGCAGCCTCGTACGAGTGACGGGAAAGCCGAAGGCAAGGAAAAGGAGAAAAAATTAATAACGAAAAGAAAACCCAAAGAGAGATACTTGAATTGTTCTGCAAAGGACATAGATGAAATAATCGAGAAAGCAGAGAGTAAGAAGACAAAATCTCAAACCAAATGGGCGGTGACGGCAATCAAAGGTATGTAAACGAAGACGAAGTGAAATATTATTTTTAATGCAACAATATTTGACATACAATTTCCAACGTTTTAGAAAACGGTAAATGTATTGACATTCATAGTTGTATACCAGTGTCTTTCAATGAACTGAAATACAAGATAAATTTAGAACGTAAAGTGAAATACCTTACTTTTTCAAACTGGTGCAAGACGCGGATGGATGTTGTTTATTAAAACGAGCAACTCCGAAAATTTTACGCTGAGGCACGAAGCTAACAGTGGGAGCCATACCACCGCTCATCTTCTCTGAATGCGGACAGCCATAGAAAGGCACTTAAATAATCCGCCGTACAGCAAGGCAGTGTCTTTGTCCAAAGGCCAGGCGTTTCATAGCTCAAATAAGTTACTGAATGTCAAAATAAAAGTGCAGAAAAGGGAGAACAACAAGTGTGTCAAGCACAAGCCAGTGATAGAAGCTGGAGATATCAAGAAGCTCCGCGATTACAAAATCTCTGTTCTTCGTGGAAATTATACCTGGGGATTGCTGCGAAATGTTTGGGTTCATGTCAACCTCTATTGGTGCCACCGTGGTACAGGCCAGAGAGATTTGACGAAGGAACAGCTTCAAACTTGAAGTTGATGACGACGAGTCCGAGAAGAACAATCCAGGCGGCCTTGAAGATTCAACAAGTGGATAGAAGGAAGCAAGGGTGTATAGAAACTCCGCCGACCCGGATTTGGATGGGCTAACTTGTTTGAAGAAGTATCTGTCCAAGCTAAAATCAAATTGCGATGCTCTGTTTCAGTACCCACGACCAGCTCAGCATTTCAACGAAAGAGATGACGTGTGGTTTGAGTGGGGTCTGCTTGGAATAAACAAGTTGTCGACAATGATGAAGGAGATTTCTATAGAAACAAGCCTCTTAAAGATTTACACCAACCATTGTGTAAGGGCCACAGCAATAACCCTTTGGTCCGATGCCGACACACCAAACCGCCACATCCAACAAATGTCTGGCCGCAAGAGAGTAGAAAGCCTCGTGTCGTACAACAACAGGATGTCAACCAAAGCAGTTGAAAAATTGCTCCGATATCTTGTCGAAGGCCCTCGTTGAAGAAGCAGAGAGTTCCGATTCGAAGCAGCAGATGAACAGCTATCAAAGCCCAGTAAAGCCATCACCATTACAGCAGATACAGCATTTCTCTCATTCACGTGGAATTCCTCATGAAGCTCATGGCGGCATGTTCAACAACTGCGAGGTTCATTCTATCCAGGTAAACTACTATAATCATTGAACAGTGATTCGTTGGAACGTCTGTTCGTGCTGAAAGTTTAGGTGATTTTGTTCATATCACTGGCAGAACTTGACTTTGTTGTGAAATGCCAGTTTTAATTAACGTTTCGGCTAATCCGTTCTCCTTCATTCAGATGTGAGTTCTAAACTAATAATGATTTTTTTGATGGCTTGGCTTGAATTGGACGGCCACGATTTCAAGCGTTGTGATTGGTTAATAGTGTTATGTCTTGTTAAAGTGACCAGTAAATGAACAGCTGCAAAAATGTTGGAATTTGACTCTTGTGAAAGATCAAAATAAAGGTCCATATATGATTGAAAACTGTTGATTCAGTTGTGAATGTTTTGAAAAATATGTTCTTGGCTTCGCCTCGTTTTCTCTCAACACTTTCTCGTGTTCTGCCGCGCGACGCTGTTTTATACCTTTAATATAATAAGTTTTAAAACCATGAAAATATGAAACACAAATCTTTGTACAGATAAGAATTGTGTTTAAAATTGCCCAATGATAGATATTACAATAATGATGCTATCTTCAATCTAAATTATCAAAAATATACAAAATCACTCTGCTTGTATCTAGCAAAAACGGCCTTAGAATTGAATTATTTGAAAAAATCTTTATTGCATACATGTTCTAATAAACACTTGAGGTTACTGATGAGTTTGAAATCGAAGGAAATTGCCAAAATGAGATTGTTAGCCATATGGGTAGACTTAAAATAGTAAAAAAAGGATGTGATATTTCGTACACAAAATGAAATTTTGAAACAGAAAAACTTCGCCGAAAGTGGGCTTGAGGGGACGCCCAAACTTTTAAAAGCATTTTTCGCGAGACTATTTTTATGTTAAAATTATGATACACTTAGGTTCCAAGTCGGGCAGTTCTTTGTCCACTGATTTGAAATTTGGCAGTTTTATAGCTAAATAATTTAATATCAAAACCGTGTCAGCGTTTTCAGAACAAAATACAAACAAAGCGGCCTTTCCAGATATCTTTGACACGGTTTTGGACTGCGAATAGCGGCAATTATAAAAATATAATATAATAATTGGCGTCATCAAAAGCAACAAGTCCAACTTGAAACTCCGGAAAGGGAAAACAAATGTCGGAAAAGAAGGCGTTCGTTCTCTTTATATATTTGAAACTACCAAATATAAAATAAACAGCTATTTGGAGAATTTAATAAGCTTTTTAGTGATATAAAGGTTTATAGGGTTTCGTCACGAAATAACAGAGATATGATCCATTAAACGAAAACACCGCTCAAACTGAATAGTAACCTTAAGGCTTAGATGACCACAGTCTTTCATCATTGACTAAATTCTACAACACTGCATACTTCATACATATACTTTTTGAAAGTATTTCTGGTAGACAACCATTTTGTTCTTTAGAACAGCTTTAAAACCTATGTTACTTGTCAATCATTGTCTTGTGGTCTTTAACCAAGTGGATTATGAACGGCATATAAAACAGCTTCAAATCTAGCAACAAGAAGTCTTTTTCTCACTCTTCAAATTTTCACAAAATTTGAATAGCACTGTACATTATAGATTGTAAACACATACAGGTCCATTGAAAGTGTTCTGTTCGTTTGGGTTGATGGAAAATCAATGCATAGAACAGGTGGATTTTGACTTAAGTGGTAGCGCATTTGTTGAAAATGTAGTCTAATAATTGAATTCTTACGCGTCATAGTGATATCCATCTTCACTAAAATCATGTTACTATCCTAGTTTTAAATATCGGCTGTTATCATACGGCAAAGATAGTTTGCGCGCTAAAGAACCAATCAGAATCCACGATTATTACGGATTATTGTTAATGCCCTACGCTCTCGGTTAACAAGTTGTTAGTACTCGATTCAGTTCTCAACTCACAATGAACTTATTACAAACAGCATGTTTTGAATAATTTCAGGCATATTATTTTATTTGTAGAAGCATTTTCCTTTTTTTGTCAGAAACCTGGAAGATAACGTTATTTCAGTCATCGTCAAGGACACGTTTGTAGGATTACCGTCATTAGAAGAACTGTAAGTACCAAGCTCATTTAAATTGCACTCCTTTTATCTATGCTGCTTCTGTAGTACTACTACAGGATGTCAAACATTGTTAAATCCAGCTGAAAGAAGATTTCTCTGCTTTAGGAAGGAAGGGCCACCCCTACGCCCAATTTTAAAGATGCCTTGTCTATTTGGGTAAAAATTTGCATGATTGCTAATTAGTTTATGCCCTTTCAATTACTATTGATTGATTTATTATTGTGTTAATGATACCGTTTCCATACATACAACAACCAAAAGTATAATAAAAAGGGGTTTCTAACCGAGGGAGCTTAAAGCCGAAGGAACATATGACCAAGAGAGTTCACTACAACAGCTGCTTACAATAGAGAATCACAACTTCTGTTTGTTAGGAAGCTGTTTTCTAATGACATAACAGTTATCGAGAAATGCGCATTAACAGAATATTAAATTCGTTAACTAAAGTGTAATTAACACGTAATAGATTGTCAGCCTAATAACTCTTTTCTCGATGTAAGGTTCCTAACGCAACTCCATAGTCACAGACCATTATACAATCATTTTTGCTGCCACGCTAAGTTAAAAAAAAAAAGATTTTCTATCTTGATTTTGGTTTTAGCAGTCCGTCATTCAATGGCATGTAGACAACAGCAATACCTTTTCGCACCTCTTTTAAATGTTAAGAATATTAAACTCACATTGAAAAATAAATAACGTAACTTATATTAGGAGGCTGGAAACCTAAAAGATGACATAGAAACGGCATTTCCGAACACAGATTTTCTTGTTAAAGAGCTTTTTTCAATTTCCCACTATTTGGGGACCTTAACCAAATGACTTAAAACCGAAGAGACTGATAACCATCAGGGCTGATAACCGATTGGTTTCTAACCGAAGGAATTTTAAGCCGTCGGAACTAAAAACTATTGAAGATTAAACCGCAAAAGAATATGAAAAGGAATTATGCAGATTGTAAAGATCTTCAACTGTAGTAGAGAAAATGTCTTTTTCACTATTGGTACAGGGGCGATACATTTGGTTCGATAACACTTTCTGATTAACAATGTAAGCACAAGTAACTCCATCAAATCAGTTTTTTTGTGTTTTGTTTCATTTATGCTCCTCTCTCTAGGGGATCAAGGGATGTTTCACGCGTTTCCTCCAAACACTAAAAATAAAAAATGCAGGAAACGGGTAGATTTTGATCAATATATCATTCATTTGGAACCACTCTTTCCTAGCATTTTTTGATCTCGGGTAGTACTTATAGACTTGTTTAAAGGATATCTCAAACATTACCTTTGTAACGAAAAAAATATTTTTTGTGTGATTGCCCACACGTTTTTAGGAGTTGTTTGTAATAATACAGTTCCCTTTTGTGTTAGGTCGCTGAATGGCAACAACATTTCAACCATCGCCATGGGTGCATTTACAGGATTAACATCGTTAAATGAGCTGTAAGTAAACATGTGCATGGTTTTCAGCTTCAAAACTGGTCTATCAAATTATCCTTTTACCTAGTGCCGAAGTACATATATTAAGTTTGGTTAACAATATATATCTATAGATTTAAAATTGAGGATCTTTTCTTAGTTTGGTCATTTTATCTAAACTGCTCTGTGGCAGATAATGTTTAATTCACCTGTTTCGATCTAGTTCTTCCAAATCAAAAAACAAATTGCAAAAAAAAAAAAACATGCAGATTTCAACCGAAGAAGTAATGAATTTGTTGCAAAATGGTTAAGACATGTATGAAGTTATTTGGAACTCCCTTCGCTAAAAACCTTGCTTCGCCCAAGCCCCTCCCTTCTATGGCTTTTGCTAGATTCGTATTTTTGTTTTTGGTGCTGGTAGATATCTGAACATTAACTTTATAACAGCAAAAATCCAATCAGAAAGCCATTTCTTGATTCATTGCATAGCTTATTTAAGAGATGTTTTATCAAATCACTATGTTTTATTGTTAGGGCCTTGCAAGACGACGAAATAACAACCATCGCAAACGGTGCTCTTCTTAAATGACTTTGTCATTTAAAGGCAACAAAGAAAACAACAACAAACAAGAAAAAACAAAACCTAACTTGCAATCGAATTTCTTGTTCTAACTTTTTCGATGAACACGAGCAGAAAAGGGCACCTTATACACGAGATAAGTTTAATTTGAATACTTTATTTGAAAATAAATGAGTTTTGTACTTGCCAGGAGGGGTACTTAGTAACCTAGAAGATTACAAAAAGCCTAGTTACAAAGTTAACTGATGAAAACGCAATAGAAATTTAACATTTTCTCGGCTACCACGTTTTCTTGCTAGTTTCACGTTTAATACGTTTATCGTACGTATTGCAGAAATGTTTGCTCATTGGCTAGAGCGCTGAGTCGATGTACCAAAAATTATTGATTGAATGAACTTGTAACTTTTAGGATATGGGATATCCAAAATTAGTTGATATTTCACGCTAAAGCGAGTGCAAGTCATAAGATCAAACTACGACTAAAGTACTAATTGTTTTGATATTTGCAAAAAAATTTTAAATTTTTACAGCTGGGCATAGCTTATAATCGAATGGGCTCATGACAAAAGGTAATTACAATCGAAGAGGTTAAGGGCCGACAGGGAAAATAATCAAGAGAGCTGATGATCGAGGGCTTATGAGCTAGAGGGGTGATAACCGAGGGCACTTTTTATTGAAGGATTTTATATCCAAGGGGTTTAAAACCAAAAGGTTTATTTCAAAAAATAATTTATAGCCAAAGAGGATAACCAAAGGAGCTTGCAAGTGATGAAGATTACAAGAAGAAATTTATGATAAAAAATAAATGAATCAAGTACACGGTTTGATACAACCCTTAAAACAAACAAAAAATGCTTGCAACATGTAGAACTTGACCGGAGCGGCAGGTTGTATATTCGTTTGTTTGGTAATAAGTGATTTGTCTGAAAACATTCCGAAGCCCCTTTCGCTAAATTAGTTCGTCTTCTTCGCTTTTCTTTTTATCTTGGCTGGTACTGAAAAACCTATTTCTTGCAATACTTCCTATTGGTAAGTATATCAACAGCAACTTTAAAGAAACTTATCCAACATGAACATTTAACAGACAAAACTCAATGAGTTGTTTTTGTTAGGCACTTGCAGAACAACAACATTAAAGCCGTCGCCGAGGGTGCATTCACAGGATTAACTTCGTTGACCCAGCTGTAAGTATCACGCCTAGACATGCGGGTCACCTTTCACTCTACGAACGAAAGATCTCATTAGATAAAAGACAATATAAGCAACCCGAACCTTAACAATAGCATATTGTTAAAGAACGCAAACCTTAACAATAGCATATTGTTAAAGAACGCAAACCTTAACAATAGCATATCGTTAAAGAACGCAAACCTTAACAATAGCATATTGTTAAAAAGTGTCAGTTATTGTTACTTTTATTGTTGAGATGACCAATGGAATATTTCGTTCTCAGAGCAGAGCCTTATTGAGACATGTCCGCCTTATAACTGTTCAATAGATTTTTCCTTTTATGATTCTTAATGCAAACTCACAAAAACTACACCAGCGTTTCTACTGTTACGTTTAATTAGAAAACGATTTCTAGTCTTGGCATCAAGTCAAATCAAATTAGGTGGCTAGTTACTTAAAATAGTTCATTATAAACCGATTGCATATTTGTACATAAACCGAAATTCAGAGATCTGCTCACATGAACATTTAAAAATCGAGAGATTGAAAGAACACTGTTATAACGTGCCAACAATATTTCATAAATTCTAAATCCATTGTATCAAGAAACGGAACGTTTAGCGGGCGCCAGTTTATGCGTGATTAAAATACGAGTTATTAATTGCTTGCTTGTGAAATCACATTTCTTATTTGTTAGAAATCTGGTTAACAACAAGATTACAGTCATTGTCAATAGCGCATTTGCAGGATTAAAATCGTTGGCAGAATTGCAAGTAACACGCGTTTGCATGTCACCCGCCAATTTTTTTAGTTATTTTTCCTTTTAGCAAGGGTTTTAAAATGCAAATTCTTCCTTACTAAACGATGTTTTATCGTGTTAACTGCTACGTTAATTACAAAACGAGTATTCGGCTTAGGCTTCCGTCATTACAACAACAACAACAACGTTCGTTAAACACTCAAGAGTTATAAAAGTGTTATCACTCATAGGAGAATTTACAACTTGTTTGTTAGTGCTTGTACTCCAGAAGTAGTATGAACTATTCTAGCCTGGAGCCCCTCTATTGTTTCAGTAAAAATGCCAACAAGTTCAAAAGATAAGAGAAACGGAAAATTTGGAGCAAAAAGTAAACCGGAAAACATATAATAGGGGCACTGCGAACGTCAATAGAATATACGCACAATCGAATTAAAGTAACATCGACACAATTCTATTTACACCAATGGAAATTATTTAAAACATTTTCTTGGCAATGAAAAAGGCGCAAGTTAACTTGAACAAGTTGGATAGACAGTCAAAATAGCAGAGTAACTGACAGCTTATCTTTACATAAGTGCATTTACAGATTGAAATATGCCAAGTGTGTCTATGATTTCTTTATATGTTCAGAGTCAGTTTACCCTGCGAGCAGAACATTTAACGGAAACTGATATTTAAGTGATCACACACATTTGCTCAGGCGTTGCTTGTAAAACCAACCACATCAAATTGTTTCTTTGTTAGGAGTTTGGTTAGACACGGGATATCAGACATCGCCGTGGGCGCATTCACAGGATTAATGTCATTGGAAAGATTGTCAGTATCACATATGTATAGAATGTCAGCCTAATAATTTGAACTCTTATTATTCCTTTTGACTGTGGTTCTAATCGAAATTCCACAGTCACTATTTTTGATGTAGATTTAGTATTTCCGTTAGTCAAAGACAAGAGATTAAAAGACTGCGTAACTATAAAAATAAGAGCATTTGTCAGAAAAATGTTTGCTGATAAACCAAAAGACTTTTCATTAATCAAATCACAGTTGAACATCTGAATTATCATTAAAGGGGTACTCCAGTGACCTTAGTCACTTTTCGGAAATTAACGCAAAATTGGCTGAGGAAAACGAATTTGTCACTCATTTTGTTCAAAAATGTTTAGA
>JAOEJI010233339.1:0-11915 GCA_025448255.1 Umimayanthus chanpuru | reverse complement strand
CGGGTATCCGACGCGTATTAACAGAGTTAGAGGCTGATAACTGAAAACACCGCTCAAACTATACGGTAACCTTAAGGTTCCAAAATCGCCACCAAACAGCTTTGGCAAAACGTAGATGCAAGTCGATCTTCAAACTTGCGTTCAACTTATGCTTTGTTTCGGACCACAGACGAAGAACTGCATGGACTTAACTTGTGTTCAAGTTTGAACTAGATGCAATTCAGTCAGTGCGAGTCCGTGCAAGTTGGTGGCCAAATGAAACGCAAGTCAAACGCAAGTTGAAAAGTTGCATCAAATTGCATCAACGTTTGGCCAGTGCTTCAAGCACTGCAACACTGCACTGTTTTAAGAAAGCAAACTTCAAATCTCCCCCACTCCCAATCCCCCCTCCACCCGACAAAAAAGTTTCATAAATCAGCATATATACCGTCAATCCTTTCTCCTCTTCCTCTTCGACACGTTCTCTGATCGCCACTACAAAATTCTCGATCGTCTTATACCAGAGAGGCGACATCTGTTTCAAGTACTTGTGGTATCCATGACGCACAGCGATCGTGGCGAATATGTTGTTGTTGACAAGTGCCTGGCGGATGTCAGTCAGCTGACCAGGACTCAGTCTCCCATGGCGGAAATACAGGTGCTGGGTCACAAGAAAATCCAGCAGGGCATCGCCCAGGAACTCCAGTCGCTGAGGAAATACGGATATTGAAATACACTGGCATAACGCTTGAAAAGAGTTTCATTCTCAACTTGATTGTGTTTAAGTCCCATTTAAAGGCACATCTTTATAAACAAGCTTTTTCCAGCTAATTTTAGTTTTAAGATCTGTACGATTCATATATTCTTAGAATTGATGCATCAGGATTTTCAGATTTTAAAGTCATTCGTAGTTTTCTAGTATTGGCTATTTTATTGTAGTTTTTGTCAGGAGCCCATCAGGTTTTTGTGTAATGCGCAATAGATCATGCATGTAGTTTAAGTAATATTGCAATACGTTTCTGTCACTACCTTCGTTGCGGGACAGTCGCGGCTAATATTACAGCAAATGTTTGGAAAATTGTTAGACTTTCAACCGTTGTATCACTCGGCTATTATACATCGGATTTTGACCCAAACTATATTTTTTAAGGTATTATATGTAGAGATTATATTCTCAAAACAAGAAGAACAGTCTGAGGCTACAATATCATTAACTTATCCTATAATTAAGTGCCTCTAGTTACATATAGTGAATGCTCATAATTTGTAGGTTCTGTATAGAGTTTTCTGTATTCAAGTGATGATCCTGTGGACTCACCTGATAGCACCCCGTTACTCTGTTGGCCTGGTACGATGGGTGGCTGAGCGCCTGAAGAAGGTAAAGTTTATCACCACTGAATCTGTAGTTGATCCGCTCTTCAAACGTGTCGAATCCCGAGGTTAGACGGCCTACTGTGTCCCAAATATTGCCCTCTTCATAGTGCTTTAACTCGGGAATCGGGACCGCAGCATACTGGCCCGCTGTTAACAAAAGTTGGACCAATTGTATCAACAGTTGAAGCCAATAAACATTGTAGACGTGTATTCATAAAAAATAGCATATCCCACAATTAAGGTTGCTGATAACAAAATCTTGTATGTTTTGATGACACAAGGAGGAAATACTCTGAGATTCACCTTCAAATTACCACTCAGTAGAACACAGAGAGCCCAATGCTGTAGGAAGATTGATGAAAAATACTGAAAAAAGGTTTACTGGTTGGATTGTATTACCTTCTTTTAACATGAAAAGCGGCCATTTTATAGACATTTTCCCAAATCGTACCCCGGCTTCTCTGTGGAAATTCGCGCCAATTTGGACCCCTCCTTAACTTTCTTAGAATTAAACCTAACAGCACCAAATTTGGCAGAGTAACTGATTAACGTGTAACTATATAAATCAACTGAACTGGTGATACACCACTTTCGAATTACGCTTCAGTTCCCTCGAACAATAACCTGAAGTCGAGGCTGATCTGTGCAATACATTTGCTGTATTTTCTCCCAATTCGAAAGTGATGTATTGAGTGTATCGCGTCACATGACAATTCAGACGTTGGCAATCTTGAATTTTCAAGCGTCCATATTCGAATATTTTTTCAAAACTGTTGCAACTGCTGCAAATTGCACTTTAATTAAAATTTGGGTTATCTTATAAGTGCAAAAGCGGCAAATCGTCTCTTAATTTACGAAATGCCGTAATATTTCCTACTTGATCTACTAATCTTGGCTACCGTGGAAACTTCAAAAGGCGTCGAAATAAGACATATATCATCTGCGAACAAACCGTTTAAAAACAAGTCCGACATTTCATAACGTTTGCGTTTTAGCGTTCCAATCTTGAGATATTGTGATGGGGTTCCCCATCCACACTCCGCTTTGCCTTCTTAGCTGCCTAGCAGGGGCGTGAAAGTAACATACTAAAACACTTTAAAAGCGTCTACAGAACTTGAAGATCTTGAAAATGGATTGCATACCTCTTGGTGGACCACCTTCAAGCGCTTGACTGTGTCGCTCCTCAGGAAGGACTTTGATGCCGAGGTACCTCATGAATTTAAGAGCCCCTAGGTAACCGCACGACGTGAGGTATGCACCAATTAGCGCCTCCACAGAGTCCGCCACGGACTTGTCCGAGATTTCTTGCGTGGTGCAACGTTCACGAGCCTGCGCGACTTGGTCCTTTGGGTGACAGCAAGGAATGCAATTTATTAATAGAACTGCAAACATCTTAAAATCATGCCAAGGGATGGACCATTAGAAAAGTGCTGGGGGAAGGGGTAGGGAGTTTTGTGCTTGCACGGGTGTTTTTCCGTTTCCATCTTCTTTTCAGGACTTTTTTACATTAATTAGCATGTCCTTTCTGGCATTTACCTCGTGCAGAAATTTTTTTCAAGTCTATTTGCCTTGTACAATTTTTTTGCCAGCATGTTCGGTGAGCACTCATACACACGACAACTGAAGTTTGTACAACTGAAGTTTGTCATGGTCTCAAAATTTGAACTGTAATTTTGAAGTTTAGAGGCGTAAAAAGAGGTGAGGCTTAGCTTTTCTACCGGAACTTCTTGTTTTAAAATAATTACAAACCTGGCTCTGCCCTGCAGTCGCTAACCCGCTGTACCCAGCTTCTTTCCTTTCCCTTGATTTCTTACCAAGTTCTTCGGCAGAAGATTCAGAAACCTGAAGGTCTGGTGGACACCAGACACCACGGTCTAACTGAGTAGAGAACATGTACGATGGCAATTCTTTGGGTTCTGCCATCTTAAACAGCGCCTTGTTACTTATCTGTCCAATTTTACGTTTTGTAAGTCTTCCCTCGTCCTTGTCTTCGTACTTAGCGAACAAGAAAATCGACACTGCTTGCTTCAAGAACGCATCTCCCAACATTTCCAAGCGCTCAAGATCAAACGCGTCAGCGGCGTTTGCGGTTGTGAGCGCTTGATGCAGAAGGCTCAGATCTGGATCAATGTTCAATGGCTCAGCGTTTGAAAACAGCTCTTTCAACTTTCTTGAAAAGTTGTCGTTGTCATATTTATCTGAGGCAGAGCTTGATGCCCCCAAACCACTAGGACAGGGTTTAGTCTTGTTACGAGATGAATGCCTCACATTGCGTCTCTTTACGGTTACGCTTTGATCGTCGGTATCCTCTATCTCTCGAGTAATTGTGTTTTTCAGTTGCTCCACCAGAAGCAAGGAACTGAATCGGTACAACACTGACGGCAGCATAAAGGCTTCAGACAGAATCGCAGCAGGGATTTGAAGGAAGTCACAGAGTTCAGGGATAAAATGGATTTCCATCTGTTGTGCTTTCCTCTCTTTCTTGGTCAGTTTGTGTCTGTTTGTAAGGAAACTGACTCGGGAAGACATGTGCTGCACCTTCACATAAAACAGTAAATATAATGTCACCTTCAGTTGTACTTTCAGCTTGTGCGTGCGTGTATTACTGTTGCTTTTGCGCTTACTTACTTACTTACCTACTTACTACTTACTAGTTGCTTACTTACTTACTTACTTACTTGCTTGCGTGCGTGCTTGCTTATTCATTTATTCATTTAATTATTTATTTATTCATTCATTCATTCATTCATTTTATTTTTTATTATGGACTTTCACTGCATCACATACCTGCACCAATGGCTGTTCCATATTTGTGACGGTTTTCTGGTACTCGTTCCGGTAGTATTCCTCAAATGTTTTGGCCTTACTTTGATCAGGAAAGCGTGACAGTGGAGACATATCGTGACAGACCTTCACCACTCTGTAAGCTCCCCCGCCCAAGCTGTCCGTTCGCTTGCCGGCACTGGAGTGAAGAGGGACCACAACTTGACCTTCCGTCGGATTTGACGCAGCTCTGCGTCGGAAAAGTTTAGGTTTATCAGAACTTGCGACAAACTTCTCCATCTGAGCCAGATCGATCTTGTACCGCCCGCTTTTTTCATTTAATAGCACCACGTTATAACCGTTGTGACAGTCCGGTACAGAGGTCAATGGTTTGCGTAGCACCACTGAGAACAAGTAGCAGTGAAAGCGAGCGATGGTTTCCAGGGACTCCTTCGCGTCTCTCGCATCACTGCGCAAGAGGGTCTGTTCTGCAATTGTCACATACACAGGACCGGCGTCCGGGAAGAGTTCGAATGGGTACACCTTTAATACCACATAAATAACAAAATAGAATTTAAATATCTCATAATCGCCGTGCAACTCACTTATAATTATGCATTAAAACGCCAAATATTTCTCAACAATGTACTTATATAAGTATATATATAGTTATACTTGTAATTTGTTCGCAATGATTACCTGAGTCAAAAAGTGGTTTATGATACATGAATAATGTTTAAGTTAACAAATGAAGGTGTCAGGTTCTAAAGTCTCCTGACAGAGCTAAAAGAAATTGTGCTTAATCACAGGATCAAACGAAGTAAGACACGTGGGCTTTTAAACATGTCTGATGAGACGCGTCCCCGATCAAATAATTTAGTTGAAAACACGTCATCCTTTTTACCTAAGAACTGCAATACTTCTAATTGTCGTCTTATCAGCCATCTTGCAAGCAGAAAATGCTACTTTTCATCCACAAGTCTCTTTACAGCTGGCCTCCTATCAACTCAAAAAACATCGTCATCCCTTTCGGGAGATCCAGATAAAATTTTTCTCTTAAATCGATTCGTCTACTCAAAAGTCTTTTACACGTGAGTCCGATTAGTTAATGATTGTGTGTTCTTGTAATTTTAATGATAAAATACAGAATTTAAAAAGTTTTGTTATTCATTCATTTGTTCGTTTGTTATTGCCCTTATTCTAAATCTCTGTCCCGTGTTGAACACAAATGGAAACTCACCGTTGGAAGCTCTCTTTTGGTAACAAGGCCAAAAACAGTTTGCGGGGCTGCACTCTCTCCTGCAGGGGTGATATGTATGGCATACAGGTACATTTGCCTTCCAGGGGAGGGGAGGGTACCAATCAGTGCGTCGGGTATCTTCAGTACAAAGAACACGGTAAATTGCATCAGACACGTAAACCACAAATAAGAGCAACAAACTGAATACCACTGGAGTTAATGCAGTGCCATTTAGTGCTTACAAACATCAAATATATATAAATGCCACAAAAAACTGTTAAATAAATAAGTTTAGCGCTTGCGTTTATTTTATTTAATTTTCCGGTTATTTAATATTATACTAGTGAGTTCGCTACCTTTCTTATTTTAAGATTCTCTATGCAAAAACTTTCGCTCAAATCAAACGTTGATAAATATCATATTAAAAATTCATTTGCAAGATGGGTACATATCTTAACTGTATACAGTGGCTCAAACGTGGTAAGTTAAAGTGGTGTGTAAATATCCCGAATGATAACTGAGCAAAATAGGTCCACGCTGGGAAAAAAAGGAAAAAATCTCTGACCCCGGTGGGATTCGAACCAACGACCTCCAGAACAGATCACCGCTGCTCTACCAACTGAGCTACAAGGCCAGATGGGAGCTGGTCGTGGGTAATTAAGATTGGTAATTGGCGGCAAATAAGCACGTAAGTGAAGGGGTAACCAGTGAGATTTGGCCGCTCAGCACTATATCTTAGTTGGCCCAGCTCTAATATAAACTTTCCACAACATGATTAACACCTTGGATATTCAACATATAGCAGTTGACGTCCGAGGGCCATCACCAGAGGAATACAGGAATTTTTATGAAATGTAAAATGGTTTTCAAGTCTGATGTCAACTCACCAACAGGGGAATAGCGTAAGGAAATCACTACACGCAGCGAAATGGTTTCCCTATGGTTTGAGTGTTCAGAAGTTGATGTGGAAACCATTTTATACTTGTTTTATAAAATAATAAATTTTAGTAAACATTTTCTTAGTTCAATCCTTTGCGGCATACTCTCATTTCACTCTGTTCTTTATTGTTTTTCTTTCTATAACAGTTTGTTGTTAACAAATACATGACGTGCGCGCCTATTTACGATACAAACAAAACAAAGATTTGCATCACACATAACCAAATAGTGGGTGTGCAATAGAAGCATACATTTAGGTAACAGCCGAAAGTTCGCCTGGTAAAGATTTTACTGACCTATCACTCTGGGAAATGGCCAACACTGACAACCCAAACGGGGTCAAAGTTTTCCTCTTTCTCTGTATGATCCCATTTCCTTTCTAGGGCTATCGCTCAGAAGATCTCATTTGGGATGCTTATACAGCACTTCAACTTACCACTACACAACACTGGATACCACTACACAACACTGGATACCACTACACAACACTGGATAACACTGCACAATACTGGATACCACTACACAACACTGGATACCACTGCACAACACTGGATACCACTACACAAGACTGGATACCACTACACAACACTGGATACCACTGCACAATACTGTATACCACTACACAAGACTGGATACCACTACACAAGACTGGATACCACTACACAACACTGGATACCACTACATAACACTGGATACCACTACACAACACTAGAAACGTCAGCTTTCTACCTAACACACGGGATCAACCTTTGTTGTCAGATCCAACAAAACATGCAGATTTACTGACCTTTCTCTCATATCGTCTCCTCCTCTTCTTTGTGCCAGTCTTTGCCTTTTTGTCGTCTACTTCTTCGTCCTCTTCTTCGCTCTCCTCGTCTGACAGTGAGCGGACTGGTAGCAAGTTATCGTCAAGCTCTTTCATTTCAAACAGTTCCTTGCAAGCACAATAGGCGGCAGCCATTTTGGCTAACCTCTTCTGTGGCATGGGGTCGCCCTGTACATGTAAAATCAGGTACCCTTTACTGTTCAAATTATTTACAATAATTGTAATTATTAGGTTGTTATTACTAGTTTCTTGCCTCATGCCCCTAAATGGCTCAAATAGAATAGAGAATTATCAATTTAGATAATTAGTGAATTAGAGTTTTGCTTGAGTTTTCAGAAGAAAGCTGTCGACAACTCCACAAAATAAAAATAAGATGCAACAGTCGGGATTACGTACCACAATCTTCCGTCTTAGTGGACAATTCGTTGGCATGTGCACAGTGCAGAGGTACGCCTTCTCCCCTGCCTCCTCTAACACAAACTCAGGCATCAAATGCGTAAACATGTCTCCTGGAAGCTTCGAGCAGTATCTAGTGAGCAAATAACAGATATTAGTCGTAACTTAGGTGGTTGACTATCATATATGCCTCCAGTTGATTCTTACACACTTTACAGCCCAGTGTTTGTGCAAGTACAAGCCTGTATATAACGGATAAGCCTTTTTAAATTAAAATTTGCAATCGGTACGTTTTCTTTGTGTCAAAGCAGCTCCTCCTATGAATTGGACTTTAGCTTTTGTTTTCGTCCAGCCGTATCGTGTGTCGTTTTCGAGGATACAGAAAATCTGCCTTCTATTCATTTGGAAGCGATGCAATCATTTTGGGTTGAAATATTATGAGTTAATGGGAAGAACATAATTACAAAATTTGAACGAAAGAATGGGAAGGTATGCCTTTTCCCACTGTTTTTCTAAAAGAACTATCAGGTCAGTTCGGTACTCTGATCTCATCTTTTGACCCAATTTGATTCAGTCAATGATCTAATCGAAGTTTTGTCAAAGCGTTAGTCAGCTCCATCAATATACAAAAAGACTGAAAAAGGATGCCTTTCGTGGAACGACGTCTGCCTCACAAGGACAAAGCTGTATGAAAAATTAACCGTTGCGCAATCATCGCTACTTTTTTGTTGTACACTCTTCGGTACAGTTTCGGGCTGTTACTTGCACAAGCGTGTTATGCCCGTGTACGTATACTGACCTGAAAAGGAGTGAGATGTCCGTTTATTATATGGCAAAGATACTGGACGCGTTCTGATTGGTTCTTGAGCGGTCTGGATTTCCCGTATCACCCACGAGCATTACAGATTATTGTTCTAAAAGCGCGCAGAACCGGATGTGCGAAGTAAAGAATTTTCACTCACACGCACGGTGTTCTTGTCGTTTCTAGAAAAAATGCCATATAGTAAAATACTTATTTACCTCGAACGTTAGGTCTTTACGGGAATATCAAACTTCATCCTTGACACATTGACCTCACTATATACGCTCGGTCATTACGGCAAGGCCTCAGTTTGATATTTCCCGTACAGACCTCACTCTCGCTTAATAGGTAGGTAATATATATTGACCTGCATAGGAATGTTGTGCCCGTGTACTGACCTGCACAGGAGTGATATGCCCGTGTACTGACCTGCACAGGAATGTTGTGCCCGTGTACTGACCTGCACAGGAGTGATATACTATTGCTCATGGTAAGCCTGGCTTTCCCTTCTCCCTTCACCGGCATGAATGGCGGAAGATACTCTGTGTCCACGGCTTCAATACTATCCTCCTCAGTAGGACTGGGTCGGTCATGGCACGCTTCTGACAAGTACTTCTCGATAGCTTTGTAAAGCTGCATCGGGTAACAGACAGCCACACTGAGATGAGTGAATTGCTCTTTCGTCTTTAGACTGTTTGCTTAATTTCATTTTATCTCATTTATGTAAGGGCCGTTTTCATAAGAGCGTTGAAGCAGAAAAATAGCAAAATTAAAAAAAAACATTCTACGAACATACGTCAAGCTGAACAACTATTTCTACAAATTACGAAAATTGACACGGAGAACCGCTACTGTCGTGATTCGAATAAACAGGCAAAAGAAAAGCATTTGGGTACATATGTAAACTATGTTAGATGTTGGGAACAGCTTCTGAATGTGTGCATACACAATGTTCTTAAAAAATATCAAGAACATTTTTAAGAAGAACAGATTAGGTCGAGATCCTGAAATAATTAAGATTAATGTTCGTCCACAGAACCAACAAAGCATCGTTCTTATTAATGATAAATCTGATCGATAAACTTTACGTGATGCTCGGTCTACACTCAGTCAGTACCTGACAACATGAGCTTTTTCTCCTGACAACTGCCACGTGATATCCAAATATTGTCTTGTGAATCCTTTCAAACTTATAAAATTAGTCTTTTCTGGAAACAAAGTGTTCTGTTCACATGATTTCATGGCCATATTTCATGCAACGGGTTCGTAAACGGTAGTTGTTTCATTATACATTCTGCATTCTGAGCCTTTCAGCCACCTTACTAAAAAGCTCTTGGATTAGTTCTGCTCTCAAACAAAACTTTGGCATTTGCCTGAAACCATATTAACAGGTGAAAACATGTTTCTTCTGTTCACAGTGATTTCGTTTCACTCTCTTTTGAGTTGAACTTCTCGCGTGCCGTCATGTTGAAGTGCGATGTAAATCATAAAAAAACAAATATACATACAGATATACATACAAAAATAAATAATTAAATGATAAATAAATAAACAGGTAAACAAGTGAATAAAAAATAAGTGAATGAGTTATAATGAAAGAAATATAAACAAATAATCTTTATACAGGCAACTGTTAATCACAAATAATTGCGCGTAAGGTTTACAAATGGTAACATCAACTATTTTCATTTAAATACTTGCCTCCAACTGACACTCAATTTGATCTTTTTCTTCTTCCTCGGCTAAAATAACAAATAGTGATTCCTTGGCCCTCGCTCTTCCTTTAGACTGTACATACGAGCGATAGTTTAGGGGGAAATCAAATCGAACAACACAGTTACACTTTGGAACATCCAAACCCTCTTCCACAACACTTGTTGCAATAAGGAGGTTGAATTCATGGTTTCGGAATCGGGAAAGGACCTTTTCTTGCTTTCTGAAGCCCATTTCTGCATCGTTCCCTATACTTCCAGCACTTCCGTGTCCGATCACGTGACTGCAGCTGATAAACTTGAGCTCAGCGTCACCGCTGGCCACTCGGTTGATGAGCTGGCTTAGAGACAGTGCTGTATAACGTCGTTCTACGAACACTATGCCACAAAGATTGGAGGGAGTCTCGCACGCACCTGCGCATAAGACAGATGTTTGGTTAACCCTTTCAGCTCAAGCAAGTTTATCAACATCTGTCTTCTCCTTACAGTACCAACACAGAATAGGTTGTTTTGTTGTAAGAATGTAGAAATTGGTCACACACTGCAAACTTGCCAATTTGAAAAACAAAATTATCCCAAACTGTTTAAAAAGTATATGGATACCATTTAGGAGAATTTAGCGACACATCGCTTGTCGTGTTTGGGGTTGAAAGGGTAAAATAACGGTCTGTAGTAAGAGAGCTTGCAAAGTATCGAGTGCACTTTGGAATAAATTTTTTAACAAGAATAGCAAACCTGAGCGAGCGTGAAAATGTAAGTATCGTTTGTGTTTTTTTTTTAATTTCACAGTGCGAATATATTCCAGATTACACGAGAAAGGCTTAGAACACAAGAACGTCTAAACAAATTCGTTTTCCAATTATTTCAAGGCTTGGGTCTAGACACTGCGCTTAACACATCACGTTTACTAAATCCAGAATCGTCTTACACCATTGGTTAAAAAATATTTAGAAAAGACATCCAACGTCATCAAAATCATCCAACAAAGTGTTCCAACGAATCTAGTATGTTGCATCCAACAATGTATTACAACAGCAACAACAACAGCAGCAGCAACAACAACAACAACAACAACAGCAACAACAACAACAAAAGCAGCAGCAGCAACAACAACAACAACAACAACAACACTCCTGTTACTTGTGCTCAAAAGTGAATGGAAGGAGGAAATATTACAAGAGGTTTTGTACGCGGAATGGGGAGTTAATTTGTTATCTGACACAAAGTATTGCTATAATGTTTTATTGGAAAAGATTATCTAAATAATTACACATTTAACTCATTTACGACATATACTCAAACAATACTGAATCATGTATACTCATGACTAAATAACTAAAATAGAAAGAAACAAAACAAACAGACTGAAACAAATGTCAAAAAAATGGAAGCCATGGCCAGATGGTGTAAGCGGCAACATGACTGAACGGTCAACGGCGCTTTTAACAATACACCATTTTGCTAATACAGGGTTGCCACACATCAGAATAAAAAAAATTATCTGACCTAAAGCCAAGTCTCCTTCGAACATCACAATTAACAAAAAAAGTAAATTCCACGTTTTTCTCACACGTTCTTCCGTTTCCTATTTGGATGTTCAATGTGCTTGTCCTCGTTTTCCATTTCCTTCCGCCGTTCTTGCGATTTGGAACGAAATGCGTTTGCTTTTATTAGCCAACTCCACTTATATTTTTCTCAGCTTGCTGACAAAGTTCATCAGTCTCTTTGTTTAATTCTTGTGCTGTTACTCAAGCCTCCCCTTCTTTTGCCTTGCAGAACGCAGCTCTTCCTCCCCTTCTTTTCTTTGTTTCTTTTCTCTTCTCTTCTCTTCTCTTCTCTTCTCTTCTCTTCTCTTCTCTTCTCTTCTCTTCTCTTCTCTTCTCT
>JAOEJI010233338.1:0-19199 GCA_025448255.1 Umimayanthus chanpuru | reverse complement strand
CATCATCATCACCATCATCATCATCATCATCATCATCACCATCATCATCATCACCATCATCATCATCATCATCACCATCATCATCATCATCATCACCATCATCATCATCATCATCACCATCATCATCATCACCATCATCATCATCATCACCACCATCATCATCATCATCATCATCATCATCATCATAACAATAATAAATAATAACAATACTAACAGACCTAATTTATACACGGTAAGATGTACAGTTGATGTGACCAGGTATTGCACAATGTATCTCAAATTTCAACTGTTTATTTGTCTTGCTACCTAAATGTCCAACTGCTTAACTTACTAACTGCATGCATGTCTGATTATCTGACAAAGAACTATGTGCCTCTGACTAATTCAAAATGGTAAAATAGCTAAAAGTACATGGAATAGACACTTTTCCTACAGTACGAAAATATACAACAGACACTTTCAACTCTTCGAGTGCAACTTAAGTTGAATCCTTACGGTTGAGCACAAACACGTACACACATACACACATACTTTGGTGAAGTCTGTCGTAATCTTTTCTTCTCCTCCTTCTACCTTCCAAATGAACCCTTTCTTCCCCATGGGGTCATCCCAGGTGTACAAGATACAGTGGTCGGAAGGAAGCACGTGTGTCTTGCTTACACTGAAAACGCATTTATATAATGCGACTGAGGTTAAAACTAAGATCAATAGACAATACTATAATATGATTACAACTATGGCTATGAGCTCAATTGGGATGACGGTTGTGACGTTGAAAAACATATTTAACATTTCCAAGTTTTGTAGCTTTAGCTTGCAACTTGTCAATGTGTATTTTGAGTATTTTGTGTAGCCAGCTAAACTCCAAAACTTGTAGCCCATATCTAAATAAGGACAATACGAGCGAGTTGAAAGGTACAAGCAACGTTTCTTCTTATGACAATAAAAATGGCAAATTGTAGTTACAAAATGCAAGAGAAGAACTTTAAATTACCCTGATTGTTGATAAGCGATCTGTTCTTTAGTGCAGTTTTCAATTCTGACAGGAGACGCTCCGGGGAAATACGGGTGGAAGGAGATGATGGCGGCAGATTCTTTGTCCAACATGTTAACACAGACGGCTCCCACCTGGACAGTGCAGAGTAACAGAATCACAACAATTAGAAACTGAGAAAGACGCTTACAGTGAACTGTTTCATCGCATGTACTCGGAATTCTTTAAAATATCAGCCATTTCCACCCTTATCCTATTGAAAACAACAAACTTATTTCCACACTTTAACCAAGCAACATTAAATCATAACCGCACTATTCATAGTCTTTATCTTAAGGAAGTAGAAGTTTTAGGTGTTGATTGTTACTTAAGAAGCATCTGTAACTCAACCACGAATTCTTACAAAAATTAGTGAAATGTTGCATCTTTTCAAGACTTACACAAAAGACCTTTATGTGGGGCGTTAGTAGTAAAGTGTTTCAAAGACATAGATAGATAGATAGATAGATAGATAGATAGATAGATAGATAGATAGATAGATGGATGGGTGCATGGATGGATGGATAGATAGATGGATAGTAGCTCCTAGAAGCAGTTCTCTGATTTGTTCGTTGACTAATAATGACAACAATAACCAACACCTTAAAACAATACACAGCCAAACAAATACAAAGAGCTGCTTTGTAGAACGATCACACTAAGAGACAATGGAGCTACTTCCTTACTGGAATCTGGGTTTGATCAACGTGGGTTGATATGGTATGTTTTTCGCCTGTGAGGACTGATGTATAGCTGACGACGTCGGAGCAGCCTGCTCCAATATTCAGCGTGCTCGCCAACGCAGAAAAAACAGTTTTTTCCAAAACTAGTCTTTCAGTATTGTTGAATCTGTTGGTTTTGCAGTCTGGGACTTGATATTTCTTATAGCTACAATCGTTTGGCTCGGTCAACAATTTGTATAGTTCGTGATCAGAGTCATTGCAGATATCCTGAAACATTTTGGCCGTGATTTGGCAGCGATCAAAACGTTAGCAAGTTACAGTACTTGTTTCATGCCTGGTCCCTACCTTGCTTGCTATCCTCAGCAGAACAGTCGTCTCAGGTTCGAAGTTGAATCGTGGCGACATCTCCATCTCATCTCCCACCCTTATCACAAGGTCCTTGGGCGGGACCGTGCTGGGCCAGTAGGGAGTGCACTGACAAGTAAAGTGAAGCTTCGTTTGTTACAAGTCACCTTTATAAAGGGAGAAGGACCACTGCAAAGTATCTTGACTACTCCACTGAATGTGTAGCCACTGAAAATATATCTACAATATCTACGTTAATTATGAAGGTGATGATTAAGATAAGAAAAACTTTAATTGAGTGCAAGATTAAAATACCAGTAACTTACCACTAAATTATAAAACTATTATACTATTATAATATCATACAATGAAGTGTTCCAATAATCACGTTAGCAACATTAACTATATTTCAAAAGGTGACACAATAGTGAATGGCGAGATTAGAGTTACCGTGCAGATTCAATAACAATACCAACAAATGCCATTGATAAGTATAGTGAGCCAGCAACTGTGACTCGCGAGCCCGCCTACTCACTTGTCCCGGTTCAACTGTGATCCACGAGAGAGTGGCATCGTCCGGGCACTCACACAGGTGGATTGGAACCTAGGAAAGAGATATCTGTATTAAACACAGAAGATGCACTTTGTTTTATATAAAAAAATAAATTATGTGGCGCGGTAGTCAGTGCCTACCTCCATGTGGTTGTCCAGTAGATTCATAGGAGTGAACTCCACGATCTTGGTCAAGCTGAAGTAGGACAACGTTATCTGCATACCGATCTGTCGGATTGGAAATTAATCGTACACTACATTTTGTATAAACATTTAACTTACAGAAATTGAGCTAACGAAACAAACAAGTCTCGTTTGCTTTACAAACAGAACACTGTGTTTAATCAGGACAATACAGTAGAGCCCTGCGTATAAGAACTCGTTTGGCAAAAATTTTCGATTTAGACATCCTTGACATAAGAACATCTTTAGGCTAGAACATAAATGCAGGTTCTTATTTTATCAAATAAAGTCAAAAATAAAAAAATTATAAATCAAAGAAAATACTATAAGCTCTTCACAAAGTAACAAAAAATGACACAGACCCTGGAAATGTCATACAGATATTAAAATAACATGTCTATATGAACACAGCAACAAATAACTGTATTTCTTTAGTGAAAATATTACATGCCAATCTCAACTACTACTGACTGTAAGCAAGGCCTTTTCCATAAGAAAAAAAAGAACCTCTTTAAGAACCTGATTACCCTAATTTCCTGGTAAGCACTATTTACATAAGAACCAGTTACGGCTAACTTGGAAAAATCTAGGTCCTTGTACGCGGGGTTTTACTGTATCCGAACTTACAAGTCAATTTGTGTGCCGTTTTTCAAATGTTCAAATGTTCATACTGTCTGTTTTTGTTTAAATTATCCGTTTTGTTTCCATCAAATGTTTTTGTTTCTTGTTTTACTTTTAGAATACTCCTAATCTTGGGTGTAATTATGGTATGGTTGGAAGATTTTTGTTTTTCAGCTTAGATAAACTGCTGTGTATGACCATTTGCTTTATTCTCATTACCAAACATTATGTGATGTGTGGATAACGTAAGGCGAATTTACATACTGACAAACTGGCTGGGGCGAAGAGAGTTGAAACGTTGCTCGTTACAGCATACCTCATAAATTCTATCGTGCCGCTTGATCTTGAGTGAACCGCCACTTCCTGCCGCGTCTAAGGAGAACTTGTCGGACCACTCAGACTCTGGCAGCCTCACGCGTGTCTGTTGGAGGGGAAACATGTATCTTTTGAATTTTTTTTTAAAAGAAATGTAGGTCTGTGTATAACAAAACGCTTACTCGACTTGCTTTCGTTGTAAGATAATGTGCATATTTAACAATTATCTGAAATCGAGAGCGAGTTGTTAATGATTGGACAAAGTGTTTGTTTCTAGAATCTTGGCATTCAGCCATTGATAAGAATATCGTCAACGAGTGCAAACATTCCCGCGCACTGTCAGCTATTCATGCACTAGATCCCTGAGGATACTATCAGATTAATAAGAACAATTTTGTTTTCTTGCACATTCGCTGATGACAGCTGCAGCATGAGACAATTCAAGATATTTTCAACACTTATGTAACTTCAACAAAATTTACCATTTTATTAGATCGGTTGCAGCAATTGCAGTTGCAGAAAATCTGAAAACGAGTTAACAAGGAAAACGTTTTAACACATCTCCCCTCCCTTAATCACTTTAGTGGTGTCTTACCGTTTTCTTAGCGAATATGTTTCCCTTGCCGTGATAACTCAGCATTACTGCATCATTCAACGATGTAGGATGAGGAATTACGCTTTCAGCATCTGAAGTCTGAAAAATAGACTTTTCATTAACCATGTTCAAGCTATAGATCATTCATGGACTCACCCAAGTATGTAACAGCTGTCGTTTTCTAAACAAACTTGCCTACACACATACACACATGCATTTATATGCATACATCCTTCCATCCACTCACTCATCCATACTTACAACAACACCAAAATAAACAACAACTCTCTAACTCACTCACTCACCGGCAACCAAACCAAAAAGGAAACAGTCACTCGTTATATTTTCTCAACAGGCACCGTATGAAAAATACAGTATAAGAATGTGGGTTGGGTACATAGATCCAGTAGGGGGCACATTGTCCTCTTGTCTAATACCCGCCTTGGTGAATTTGCAAATAAGCAAATATGAAAATGTAGACATTGTTTATAACACATTAATTTATACATACCTACGTACATAGATAGATGTACACAATCTTACTTAACAACATATCCTACATACGTAAATGCAGATTTTAAAGCGAAAGTTTTAAACGGCTTTAGGCCAACGGAGTAACAAGTGATTAATAAATTAAACGAGCGGAATCAGCAAACGGGACACTTTAGGAAAGAGATACGCTATGACATTCCATCATGTTGAAAGAATAGATACCCAACCGATTGAAAGCTTCTTTTTCACTTTGTCACTAGTTTAATGCCTCATTAAATCACTAAGCCGTCCTGATGTTCTCAATCCTTTACTCGTGAGTACAGTAACTACTGCCCAGTTACAATGAAAAAGGCCCTAAACGGTGATAACTACCAGCTACTAGCATATGCAAACTCGGTGATGTTGGTATTTCAAGCAATCTGATTGGTTCGCTATTTCTAGCTAACGAACAACATCCACCTCCCGGAAGGTGGATAATTTGCGGAGTGAAACAATGGCCGGCGTAAACGAGTTTGCATGTATATGCTACCACAATTATTATATTTAATTTTGGTTTATAGTGGCTTTTAGAATATTCTCCTTTGATTTCAGAGAATACTTTTTAATTATCTTACTTTATACTCCAGATATGACATCTGGGTATAGTGATGATGAAAGAGTAACAACTGGGTATAGTGATGATGAGTGAGTGACAACTGGGTATATTGATGACGAGTGAGTAACAACTGGGTATATTGATGATGAGTGAGTGACAACTGGGTATATTGATGATGAGTGAGTAACAACTGGGTATAGTGATGATGAGTGAGTGACAACTGGGTATATTGATGACGAGTGAGTGACAACTGGGTATATTGATGATGAGTGAGTAACAACTGGGTATATTGATGACGAGTGAGTGACAACTGGGTATATTGATGATGAGTGAGTAACAACTGGGTATATTGATGACGAGTGAGTGACAACTGGGTATATTGATGATGAGTGAGTAACAACTGGGTACAGTGATGATGAGTGAGTGACAACTGGGTATACTGATGAGTGAGTGACAACTAGGTATATTGATGATGAGTGAGTAACAACTGGGTATATTGATGATTAATGATTGGTGCCTTACTTTATACTCCAGGTACATGCCGGACTTGTTGACCATCCAATAAGGGCTGAACACCGTCACGTTCAGTGTGCCATTAAAGATTGCGAACACACCGACGGCCTGTGACAGAACAGACTGAATTTAGCTAAGCAAACGGATGCGACGGTAAAACGTACTAGAACAAGAATCAGTAGAGCGATGACTATCTTACGAAAGATTTTCCGTTGGCCTCCAACGTGAAGCTGGAGAGTTCGTCCATTCCTTTGGTCAGATCTACTCTTCCATTCCAGCTGCTGCCTTGATAGTCATCCAGCTGTAACGTCAAACGGGTTAATATTAATGACGAGATACTGGTTGTTATAGTAAGGATACGCGTTTACCAAAGGCTTCGGTGTTTAGAAGTTGTTTGTTTGGGATGGAATGACAGGAAGGGGGAAGATAAGAAAATGGAAAATAGGAAGAAACTTGATTGGTAAGACAGAGATTTGCGATGAGTCAACAGATTTGGTGTTGGAGAGCGACAAAAGATTAGATATGGGAGGGCAGAGAAAGAAAATATTGGGGGTGGTAAGGTAGGGTAGGGCAAGGAAAGGATTTAGGGAAGAAATTTTGGAAAGGATGAAGGATTGAGAAAGAGTAGCCAGAAGGAATTAGATCGGGAGGACGGTGGGATGTCGGGGGATGGAACGGAGAAAACATAACCACGCCCAAGACCTCTTGTCTTATTGCTTTGCTTTGCTTTACTTTACTTTACTTACCTGAATGTACAAAGTGACTTCCTTGGTGACGTCAACAGAGAACAAGGGGTAGTGGCTACCTCCCTTTAATAGTTCAACTATTAAGTGAAATACAACAGCTTACCTGAATGTACAAAGTGACTTTCTTGGTGATGTCAACAGAGAACAAGGAGTAACGGCTACCTCCCTTTAATAGTTCAACTATTAAGTGAAATACAACAGCTTACCTGAATGTACAAAGTGACTTCCTTGGTGACGTCAACAGAGAACAAGGGGTAGTGGCTACCTCCCTTTAATAGTTCAACTATTAAGTGAAATACAACAGCTTACCTGAATGTACAAAGTGACTTTCTTGGTGATGTCAACAGAGAACAAGGAGTAACGGCTACCTCCCTTTAATAGTTCAACTATTAAGTGGAATACAACAGCTTACCTGAATGTACAAAGTGACTTTCTTGGTGATGTCAACAGAGAACAAGGGTAATGTCTACCTCCCATTAATAGTTCAACTATTAAATGGAATACAACAGCTTACCTGAACGTACAAAGTAACTTTCTTGGTGATGTCAACAGAGAACAAGGGGTAGTGGCTACCTCCCTTCAGCTCCGTGTACGGTATGCCCTGCGCAGAGTACAGTTGAAGAGTAGCGTTTCTGAGTTAGCTTAACTTTGGCTTGGACAATACATTTGTTGTTTATTGCCAACACATTCAAATAATTGGCATTGAACTTGTTCGACACAAGTAACGCGGCGTTAATATGGTTCTAAAATCAATTGTAAGTTATAAACCCTGGCTGGACGAGTTACGTGATTCACTGTCGAAAAAAAATTGCACAGATTCATTCTTCCACCCCCATACGATCAAAAGAACCGTCCCTAAGTAGCTTCAAATGGATTTGCGCTAGCACTAAGAAATTCCGAATTTTATTAAATTTAACCGATCATAACTCTTTGTTTATGACAACTGGAGTCTTTCTGTTTCCATTGCAACCACGCTGCATGCGAGTGACAAGTCAATAATTGAAGTCACGCCTCTTCTGCAAAGAATGCAAAGCATTCTTAACACATAGTTTAGACTACTGAAGACTTGTAAAACAGTGTTTTACACATTTTACTTTGTAATAAAAGCTGAATTAAGAAGGACAAGGAAGTGTAAGTGGCCCTAAAAGTCCCTCCCACTGGTTGAGGCAAAGCGTTGCCCTATACTGTGGTATACGCTATTAACTGTAGCCGTTATTTAGCTTTAGCTGTGTTTAAGTCAAACAATAGCACTCGCTCTAACGTTTGACAATTCTTCGAAAAAGTGAATAGTTTCAAGAAAGCACCTCTTATAAAATGAATCTTACAAAACATTAGAATGCCAAGATAACAATTGACTCCCTTTCATAAGCATTATATTGTAATTCACATAACTCGAAACATTTCCCCATAGACAAAAACAATGGAGGTGATGAGAGACTAATTTGTATGTGCAGCTAGTACACAAGCAGGCAAATATACAAAAGAGACGAAATAAAATAGTCATAAGTCAAGAATCAGAAACGTGGTAAGGGCAGATTTAAAGTACCCATAGTTCACTTATCAAAACATTGCGCTGTCTTTAGTCAATACACTTTAGTTGGATAGAGTCAAGATTGTAACTCACGTCCACCATATAGTGGAGCGCATACGGCAGGTAGTTGTGGAGGATCACGGGCGGGTAGCAGTGGAAGATATAGGAAGGAGAGTCCTTCAGCATTCCCAACGTCATCGTAAAATGGGCTTTCTCGCAGTCAACCTGGAACAACAGGCATCACTTAGATACTTAGATATAGACAGACAGACAGACAGACTGATAGAAGAGAGAGAGAGAGAGAGAGAGAGAGAGAGAGAGAGAGAGAGAGAGCGTTATAACACTAAATTAGATAAAACTTTACAATGAAATATAAAACCACTTTCTATAAATGCAAACTGTTTGTTTAAACACTTTGTATTGGTTTTGCAATTCGTATGGTTAAACGGTGGTAAACTCAGTACTGTAAAATCACTAGCACAGTTGTATGAAAATGTGAGTACAGCGGATGCATACACTAAACTACAGAATGCAGGGCTACGTCTTTAAATTGCATCTCACTGAACAAGAGTAGCATCTATTGTGTTATGCCACGTTCTACAAAGCCTTCCGACAAGTGGCACTGTATTCCATAATCCTTCCTCGTAAAGTAAACTGACGTGACTTAAGAAAGATAATAGAGTCCTCATGTTGGAGTGAATGTGATTATACAGCATCCGAAGTACCTCAATGTAGAAGGGTGCCACTGCCCTTGTCGGTGGGGTGCACGTGAACACACGGTGCCCAGCGTTGGCCAGCGCCGTCCACATCAGGGGGTCTGTAGTTTCACCGTAACTGAGCCACACAGCAGAAGCAAACAGAACACTTATTATTTCAGTTTTCTTATGTCTAGAATGAATTATTATTATCACTAAATGATTGCTGGAGAAACTGAGATCAAAAAGACAAATCTAAAGAAATTCTGATAACAAGAGTAATGACACTGATATTGCTCATATCTCGTGAATTTTAAGAGTCATGCATGCTAGGATAAAGCAAGTAATACACTATACATATAATATAAATGACAATAATAACAACAATAACGCTTGAAATAAAATATAAGTTAAAATATAAGTTAAAAAATACAGGCGAGACTATATGGTCGCGCGTACAACGTCACAGATACAGTCAACATCAATTTAATGGTACAAGAATAATGCGCAACAGTTCAGACATTATTGTCCAATACTCTTTCCATAAACAACACTTGTCCAATTACCTTGTGTAACTGAGTGGTCCTGCAAAAGGCGACTGACCGATCCGAATCCTGCAGGTTTGAGATACAGTCCCGCACGCTAGGCCAATACGAATGGAATATTATCCACAGAGTAGTACTTACCCAAATCCTGCGGGTTTGAGATACAGTCCCGCGCGGTAGGCCAACACGAGTGGAACATTGTACACAGAGTTTTCCTCAATCACTGTCACCTTAGAAAAACTTGTGTCCTTCTTTACACACAGCTCCAACGGAATTGGAAAATGGTTATGAATCTAGAGAAATTGGGTAAACGAACAAACGGCGAGGTTACCATTCTCACGCACGCGCAGATGTAACTAGATTTAATCCTTTTTAAACGGTCACAGTAAATATTGATGGTGTAAGACCTATATAAACTACCAATTCCAAATTGTTAGAAAGTAAACCACGATATAGTTCTACTCGTCTAAGGATACAAAATTGACGACCTTTAGAAACATTCTCATTTCAGCACGACTAGTTTTTATATAACTCTAAATTCTGTCTTGGTGTGCCGTCAATCAAATCATTGTTCAAACCGAATAGATACGCTTGTTTACACAGGGTAACTCTTTCAGTAAATTACAATACGCCATTTTGCTAATCCAAATTACTGCCAGATCCATTCCTTCATGAATTAATGAGCCAAAATTTGACCGAGTAATGACTTTTAGCCCCCACAAGGGAATGGATCTAGCAAAAATTTGCATTAGCAAAATGGTCTGTTGCAAAGCACTGATACCAATAGAGACCCCAATAAAAAATTAAATTTGAAAAGATACTGTAGACGAGACAGAGCGGCACGCACGTGAAATTCAGGTTGAGTGGTGCTGATTGTGGTTGGTTCAATTTGTCTTCAGTCTTGCAGTCGACTGGTACCCGTATGTAGTCGTTGATCGACTCAGCCCTAAACAATCTTCACAGGGACTATAAACTTCAGGGTCGCATGGCAATGAAAATGGTAAATGAGTAATTTTGACTTGTTCAAACCTTGATGTTGGCTGGCAACTACTCTTGGTTTGCACGTGACGTCACAGAAAATCTTAAATCTAAAATATTGATGTTGCAAAACTCTGGTTGTTATATGTTTTAGAACTCTGTTGTATAAGTATTTTCAGAAGAACGGGCGTATTGTTCAACAGTGCTAGAGGTTTGAAGTGTTTGAAAAACACTGACCGTTAATACAATTATGCGAGTCCCGCTGGTCACGAAAATCAATCAATTTGTGCACATTGAAACATTTAATGCCGTGGAAAATACTTCGAAATTACTTTCAGTGTAATTTGTAGCAAAACCAAATTAACTGGAGCAAAAATTGTGGACACCGACATGGCCGCCGTTAAAGTATTCGGGCTCATGCTTATTGACCCACATCAATGTTGTGAAATGCATTCATGCCCCAAAATGTTTAGCCTCCAAAAGCAGACGCCTCATTTCCTTCGCGGCGGGGCCCCTGCTTTTGGAGGCTACAAAATGTTGCTCATTTGTGTAATTTTTCCTACTGAGCGAGCTTAGAAATGTTCTATTGCCATGCGACAGGTTTTACTAAGTTTTTCTCTGTGACGTCAATGCAAACCATGAATTGCTGAAAGAGGTTTCTTGGCATTAGCCTTTGCCTGTTGTGGTATGGACTTGCCTGTAATGGTGAACGAATAGTGACAATCTTCTGTCCGTCTCCCGACTCCACCTGTACCACTACAGCCAGCGAGACGCCTTGGAATAACTGTGGGGAAGACAACAGACATGTAAGTATAAAGACTGGAAGCCCGCTCTTTGAGTGCAGCTGACAAAACATCGACGACCAACGATTCATTTGGAAACATGCATCTATCTACTGTTAACCTCTAGTCTGTCTAAAATAACAAGTGAATTGACAAAATAACTAAGTAAATGTAGCGAAATAATACAAAACAACTCGCAAATGAGATGGTGGACACACGCAGTGGAGCGGATGGATGAACTACATGATCACAAGCATCCTGTATAAAAACAACAGAATATCAAGCAAATGGTTCACTGAACTAGTTATGTTATTTCACAAATGTTTACCGTACAATTTTAATGAGTGAAGTTCTTAAAATTGTGAAAAAGGGGAAAAACAGAAGTGAATGACTACATTTCGTGTTGGATTTTCTCCGACATAACCGGCTAGCAATTTACGTAAGTTAATACACGTTAATATGGCAAAATCGTTTGAAGATACTGAATGTAACTTTGAATTCAAAATAAAAAAAACAACAGCTGAAATGACAACTATTTATGTTGCGTTACGGTATAATTAAGGTCCAGCAGTTTAAATATATCTCTTAAACTCATCTCGGGCGTTCAAATGTCTCGGTTGTAGTAATTACTCAAGGGCAGAGTGTCCAACCACACCGATTTAGGCGGGGTAGCCCCGATTTTGCTTGAGAACCACGATTCCCCGAATGGGGGAGAAAACACCAGATTTTTAAAGATTTCCCACACAAAAATCCTGGATTTTAAGAATTTGACATTCTAAACCCTCAGTTGATAGGTGTGTCGGTGCGTAATTATGAAAATCTACTGCATAATAACTTTTTTTCAATACTGACACAGGGAATCAAATTATGATTAATTTTCTGACTATTTTCACATCAACAGTTGACTGAGAAATGGCGTTTTCCGGGCCTCCAGATTCCAAAATTTTTCCGGGGGAGGGGGGGAGCCCCCCTATAGGCTCTTGGCTTCGTCGCTCGCCATTACCATATTTACCCCGATTTAGGGAAGGCGGGAGGTTGGACACTCTGCAAGGGTGTTCGAAAGTTTAAGGTTTACAAGTGTTTAAGGTGTTCAGGTGACTCCACTGCACAAGTGATTCGGGTGAACAAATGACTCAAGGACATTCAAGTCTTTAAGGTGTTTCAGGTACACAAATGTTTCAGGTTTTCTAGTGATTCAAGTGTACAAGTGTTTCAGGTGTACAAGTGATGTACAAATGTTTCGGGTGTAAAAATGATTCAAGGGCGTTTAAGTGCTTCAGGTGTGCAAGTGTTTCCCAGGTGTGCAAATGATTCAAGTGTGCAAGCATTTCAGGTGTACAGGTTTTTCAGGTGTGCAATCCAAACCGTCCCAGACGCTCCATGCATGACGTCTCCTCGTTTACCTGTGATGTCACATTCTCTATTTCAAAACAATGCTGTGATCAGTTATGGTGTAAACGCAAAATTGTACTTTACTAAATTAAATACATTTAGAAAAAAATGATGAACGTTAGTATATAATTAACAGTTAAACAATGTGTCTTTGGTTAAAAAAAAAACTGGTAAAATGTTAAAGAAACCAGATTTTAACCCCTCTTAATTTTATATTCACATTATTGGTCAATCAGATTTATATCTTTTATCAACAAATTCTTGAGGCATTCAATTTTAAATTCACTTATTTATTCGTATTCGTTTTATTCTGAGGTGGAGCTTCTTGCTGGTAACATAAACTACAAGTTTTTCAGAAGAGTTTAAGGAAGTGGGAAATCTAGAACTGGTTCAACTGAGGCAGTGACAAATTAAAATGTCAATATTTTGATGTTGGACCAAACTTGATAGTTGCCAATAGCTACAAAACATACGTTTTCAACCTCTTTTGGTAGCAGTTTTAGACAAAGGTACTTCAAATCGATCTTCAAATCAAATCAAATCTATCTTGAATGACTGTAATCAATGCCATGTATGGAATGCGGTTATTAACATAAGAACACGTAGAACAAGCAAACTTATAGTGTGATCAAAAAATAACAAAACAAAAGAAAACAAGAAACAAATGATATAACTCATTGTGTTTACGACTATTCGCCATACACCTGAATGGAGACGTTGTACACGATTGAGTAGAAAGTCTGTACACCTTATTATAGGAAATTAGCAATGCATGTCACTTACGCAAACAAAATTAACGCGCGATGAAATTGACTCGAATTTTCAAAACGTTCAGTTTACGCCGTGCAATAAACTAACGCCAGTATCTGTTTTTCATGTTCGAATGTATTTAACTAACGCGTGTTTCATGATAGCCATTTCTTGTAGCATTTTATGCTTTTCATAAGGCAAAACAACAAATTCAAAGGCCTAGTAACAGTTGAGAGTCTAAATACAGTAAAGTGGTGAAATGCCAGCAACAATACTTTCAAACTGAGTTCAAATTCCCATTATCAACCAATGAGTCTAGGGCTGGTCCGGAGTTTTTTCGATGGAGAGGTGGGTGAGTGAAAATCAGTAAAAACAAAGGTTGCTGAAAACAACAATGTTGTTAATTAGCGTAATTTTAAATAACAACAACGAAAACTAAGATACACAGAATTAGTGCGAGTTTTCAAAAATCGCGTTAATCTTAAGTATTGTTAATTTCCTGTAATAAGGTATGTTTCGTGAGCCTGTTAGTAGGCACGCCACTCTCAAAACACTCACTTTCTTTGGCATAATGGCATAGAACGCAACTTTAGCCTGTTTGATGGATACAGTCCTCAGCTCGTGGAAACCTTCAACCTGAAATTCACAAGCTCTGCATACATTTCAAAACATAAAAGAATGTATCTAAAATAAGTAAATAAAACATACTAGAAGGCTAAGTTACTACATTACGGTCTGGTGTAGTTGTTGTAGGTACTGTAATTAATCAAGTCTTTGGTTTTGATTTATACTCTACAGTAGTGCGTTACAGGGCACAGAGTTTAGACACTGGATAAATCTTAGACAAGAGAGGAATCATATAAATTGTAGCACACACAAGGGAAACATAAACTTGTTACAGAAAATGGGAGTACTACTTTGACACTAGAAAATCACTGCATAAAAGTGTTCAATGTTTGGGTTTATATTCAAGACAGTGAAAGTTTGTGAAAATAGAAATAGACACAACGACAGAACGGATGGGGAATTCGCAGATGACATGACATGACAAGAAAAGACAAGACAAGTTTATTTTCACCTCCAAGATATTAATAATGAAAAGCAATAACAAAAAATAGAAAGATAAAATTGTGAAAGATGAGTCAAAGTTTCGAATGCCTTTAATTTTGCTACCTGAACCCTTAACTTCTGACAAACACAAATAAAGAAGCCCGTTTCACAATCATGTACAGAGTAAAGTAAGGGTTGTGTTAGTTGCAGCAATCCCCGCTTACATCATTCGGTGACACTTGTGAAGTTTTGTCGTTTATTTTCTTTCGAAACTTATCAATCTTTTTACCTTCTTCACCCAACCTGCCAAGTCTACCAACTGAAACACTAACCTTGTTCTGCGCATGATCGCTTCACTCCAGAAACTTTGGGGAGCCGACTGAGTACCAGTGTTGTCGCGCGAGCATTTCTGGGTTCGTTTGGGTGGACGCGCAAAACTTTAACATATGGCGGCAAATACTACTCGAGCTCAGCAGAATAGTGTCCTTGAGGAAGGTGATATACCTGGAGCGCAGATTCAAAGGGAGACCCCTGAGGAACGTACACTTCCTCAGCTGAGAAGGTGGCCTCTATGCAGAGGAGCAAGGACCCGCGGCAGGAAATCAGAACTTGTCAAGAGGTTAGTTTACTTCCGTGTGAGTGACTTACTGCTTACACACTTGCTTGTTGAAGTGGTCATGCTTTCCAGAAACAGTACACAAAAACGTTTTTATTATGAATTTTAGTGTCCTTGAACACATTTACTTTACTTTTAGATACAAGGACTATGTGAAAATGGGACTACATTTCAGAAACTTGCACGATTCTGATGGCCGCATTCACCACGCACGAAAGAAGGCCCGACTTAGAGTTATGGACGAAGTTAGCATAATTTTGGCACAGTATGGAAATACATGATTGAGGCCACAGGCGCGAAAAGCAGCTTTCAACTGCGAAGCCATTAGTAAAGGGTTACAACATTTACAGGTCAGGACAAGTTATCAGTTCTTGTGTGTTTACGTGAGCGCAAGTGGCTCATCCAGAATAAAATACTACCATCAATGAAGAAGAACCGTGTCTATAGTTACCATACAATTATTTTGCCAAACGGACATACGACAGTATCATACTGTGGCTGTTCTGCCGGCGTGGACGGTCGGTGTAACCATACTGCAGCAGCATGAATCAATTGTCAATCAATATTAAAAAAACCAAATTTATAATTTTAAAGCCAGACAAAAAAAGAATGGCTTCCACTATTCTGCATATCAAAATAAACAATGAAATGATCGAGCATGAACAAAGCATAAAATTTCTCGGAGTTATCCTTGATGAACATTTAAATAAATTGGAAAGATCATATTAAAACTGTAGCCGGGAAAATAACTAGAAGCATAGGAATAATTTCTAAACCTCAGTTTTATTTATCACAAGCTTCTCTGTTCAAGCTACATTATTCTCTTGTGTATCCTTACCTATATTGTGGTAACATAATGTGGGGATCTACTTACAAATCCAATTTGAATAGACTACATATTTTACAAAAACGAATTATTAGGATTATTACCAAATCCAATTTTGATACACATACAGCACCCTTATTTTATGAGTATGGTTTGTTAAATTTAGATAATATCCATACTCTACAAATAGGATTATTGATGTTTTCTGTTCATAATAAATCAATTCCAAGAACATTTCGTAAACCTGAAGATGCTCATGTTGAGCGAAAACGTTTGTTTTAAAACATTTATAACTGTGTTGATGCCCCATTTTAAACCATTTTGTGACATGTTTTGCAAGAATTCACAGATTCACTCTTACCCAACTAGACAATCAAGCCATTACAGACCCCAGTAACGCCGAACTAATGTTAAAAAATTTACTATTGTAAGCCAGGGTCCCAGACTCTGGAACTCTTTGCCAAATGAACTAAAATCAAAACCCACTTTAAGTAGTTTTAAAACCAACCTATACAAATATCTAATTAATCAGCAATTGGGTATTTATATATTTGTATTAGTAATTCTATTCCATAACATGCATGGCTACCTTTCTTAGAAACACTCCTGGTACTATAATAATTAATGTACTATTAAAAATATATATTTTCTTAACCCCATTTTTCTTTTTCTTTTTCCTCTTTACTCAAGCTTACATACCTATACAGAATGCTGTGCCAGTTAAGGCAGTTCAAAGTATAAGCCCTTGGCTTCTTTTTGAGCTGTCTTACCATAGGTGAGACAGTTAAGGGTATCTGTTTCTTTTCACTTTCCTAAATAATACACTCATGTAACTTGTAAAAAATGTCACCTATGGTTTACAAATACAAACAAAGATGATGAGATGATGATGATGCTTTGTTTGCTCTCAACGAATATACGAGACAACAGCTCAAGAAATGTCAACAGCAGACTTCGCGGACCCCAGCACCTTCTACATGGAATGTCCTCCATCAGCGAAAAGGAGATGTGGTACCATTGAGGAAAATGAAATTTTAAAATCATGAATGTGGAAAGGAAAAGAAACATTGAGAAGCAGATGTGAAACCTGACAAGGACGTTAGAGCGCCTCACCAGAGAAGCAGGTCAAACAATAAACTGTATAACATTTTGACTGCAGTCCAGCGTGTTGGGGAGGAAACAGAGCATAAAAATAGGACTCAGTCAAATTCTACCCATGGCAACAACCAGCGATTTCGCTGAAATTATTAAACGTGAACACGATTACTGTATCAGCGAAGCAAGAGAGAACACTTCTGATTAATGTCAAGCTGATGACACGAGAGAAACTAAATCTATCAGTATCAACGTGGATGCAAGTTCGGCCACATCAGAACATAATGAAGATAGCCGTCTGCCCGGCCCTTTCTCGAACAACTACGCAATGACTGTGACAATACCGAGCGAAAACTGTTTGTAATAAAGGAGGAGGCAGAAGAGATCGAGGAAAGTACGCGAAATCAGTCAGCAATTCTTCTCTGGCACTTGCATCGTCAAAATCGTATTACATCATCAAAGTCTTATCGCTGTGCTGTGCTCAAGGACTCCACCTTCTCCATCAAAGCTGTGCGTGATCTTTTGTCGTACAATGTATTTGAACCAACTGAAGCATTGAAAGAGGGATTAAGAAAGGAATCTGCAATTAGTCGAGAAATATCACGCGCATGAGCAACTTGGGGCACACTCTGCGGATAATGACTGAATTTGGAGCTTGTCCACTCAAACGACCCAGATAGCCTTGCACACCGAGGTAGTGCCCAGCCCCGAAGTTTCTGGCGTGGGGAATTAGAATGGAACTGAGAGTAATCAAAATAGCTCAAACAATTTTCTTTTACTGAAATCGAGCTTGTCTAATAGTTTTTAGCCTCGTTGAACAACCATAGAAGGGAGATGAACGTTTTTAACACTACATAGATTTCCCATGGCACCTGTACTGATCCTCTGAATTTGGTTACCAACAAGCTTCTGTGGCCAACATTTCAAAGTAAATAAGCCGCAGAAACCAGTCACCTCTACTAAACAGATCAAGGAACAATAGCTAACTGCTATCAAAACCCTGAATAGAACAGTCTTTAGGTAAATAACAACATAACTCCTAATTACCGTAATCTTACCTCCATTACCTGAATAGAACAGTCTTTAGGTAAATAACAGCATAACTTCTAATTACTATAATCTTACCTCCAAACCGATACTTGGCCCCAGGCCATCACTCTTAACGTATCGACTACTCCTTCTGTTGAATGTCTTTCCAAACCTCAGGGGGAGTGAATGGCCAGCGGTAACCGCCACTCTCTTCTCCTTTGGATCCGCGCCTGCAGGAACCTAAAGACAGGACGGCAGAACATAGTATTAGGGACTGAGCACTATAAAATGATGGGGTGGGGAATTTTGACCTTGCACAATTTTTTCCCCATTTCATCTCCTTTGCAGGAATTTTTTTGACACTAACTGGCATGATCTTTTTGGCATTTACCAAATGCAGATTTGTTTTCAATGCTATTTGCCCTGCACGAATTCGCCCTCCCCCATTCACTTTTCCAATGGTCTCTCCCTTAGTGTCCAGTAGTTATATGCTCATTTATACATTGCTACATACACAATGTAAAACACCTCCAGGTACATTATGCAGAAACCCACGTGTCCGGCGCAAGAAAATTTTGCAGATAAGTAAATGACCCAATTATGCAGCACTGAATTCAAACATTGCTGATTGCAGTTGTGATTTTTCTCTGTTTGCTAAATTCACTCAAATTATCTAAAAATTTACCTAAACATTTAGTAAATGCGTTGTATGATACTGCTTCCTTCCAACTAAACACCTCAGTTAGAGTTTACGGCTCAAGGGTTTCTAGTAACAAGTTCAGAATGACGTATCACGCAACTGCAGTTTAGTAATTAACGCTACAGAAGTGGGTAACAGGGTGAAATATCATTCAATCGCATACATCGGCAAAAGAACTGCGGCCGAAGACTGCTGGCAGATTTATTGTCACTCAAGTAATCGCACACTCACTGTCATTATCGAACCGTCTCGCTATCACTTTCTTTCTTCTTAAACTTCAAAAACTATCATATAATTATTATATGATTCTTTCTAACACATCTTTATATATAACAAAGTGAACAAAGTTATCCTCTGGCCTACTGTCGTTACCTCAAAATCGTCACCAGCTCTCACTGTAATTCCCATGCCAAGCTGCAAAGTATAGAAAAGGACTGACGGTTACCAGATGAAAACATCCAATTAGCGATATTTTCTGTGTTACGGTGACCAACAGAAAATCCGCTCCTACCTTCTAAAAATATCCTATCCGACAGG
>JAOEJI010232227.1:0-11916 GCA_025448255.1 Umimayanthus chanpuru | reverse complement strand
TGCAGTTGTAACGGTGATCCAGCTCATTTTGGTGATGCCAGCAACCAATGCAACAAGTGAGTGATCATTTAGCACTACGCATCGGCTCAAAACCTACCTATAAAGAGCGACTATGTAGCAAGAGCATTTAAACCACTTGCTCCTTCTTCAGGTGCACAAGGAACACACTGATGAACTTTAAATCGCCAAAAGAATTGCAACTTACGTTTGAAAACCAATTATTTGAATATATCAATTACTGTACTGAAATAGCTGTCAATTTGCTGCTAAAAACACATGCAATTTTCACCGTAAGTTTCGGTTCACTTTTTCGTTAATTCTTTCTGAGAATGCGCCAAATGTACATTTTAGAGAAGCTAAATTTCAAAATTTCCCGGGGGAGCATGCCCCCGGACCCCCCTAAGTGTACTCGCTCTTTCGACGCACGATCCTACTATTACCGGACCAACTCTGAACTGCTTCCGCCGGGCCTGTAGTTGCAACTTTTTTTTGTCTTACCGCTACTTTTTAAAAGAACGTTTTTAAAATTTTTGTGTTGAAGATGAATGTTCCTAAATATTGTGAGGATTTCAGCCTCAAGTGTTATTAAAATGTTCTTTTAAAAACATAATTGTTAGTATTGCGTGTGTAGTTGTTATCTTCTATTCGGTACAAGCCATGTATACGCTTTATTGAGTTGGACGCTACCCTGGCAGCGCAAGAAAGAAATACAATAATAAATAATAAAACAGTTTGAAATAAATTTGTACAGCACTGACGAACATTAGCGGAGAAACAAACTATTTCCATGATCTTGTGCATGCAGTATCCAAAATGAAAGTTTCTCGCCTTTCCTCAGTATGTTCTTAGAATGTTCTTCAATTTAGGGCATTTTTCAGGCCATTGTTCCTATAAGAACGGTTCTTATAACAAAAGAGTGTGTTTGAAATACAACGGTGAAACAGCCTAACGTATAACGTCACGCGTTACACCCGGCCTGCTATTAAACATGCGCCTGTGAAACTAAAACTGTTTGTATACGCCCAACTTAAGCAGCTTCCACATAGCGCTAATGTTATGTCCCTGCTTCTATATTTATAATACTTCCTGTTTGTACAGTACATAAGATGGATTTAACGATACGACAACATAACCATTACACTGAGGTTAGATAGGAATTTTACGGCCGAGCAACTGACAAAGTGTAGTCACTCGTTAAGAATTTTTTCCTTTTCGTTGAATTGCAAATGGCGCCTGAAGAAAACTTTCAACTGAAGTGCGAACCGATTCGACGAAAAGCTTTTTTAAATGTACCTAAATGCAGTTCTCGCTCTAATCTCTCAGATAAGTAGTAAGACAGAAAACGACTGAAATTGCCTTCATGAGTTACGTAAAAATATTTTCACTCAAACATACTTGATATCCCCACCTCCCGTCCAGAATAGTTCCTAATTACCCAATTTCATTTTTTACGACACGACGAAATGGATCGAAAGAGCGCAGAACACAAGCGAATTGTCAACCTGTGAAGAGATACTGATGTACATACACAGTAATTATTGGCACTTTCCGGCAGATCACTACATCTTATTTACTTTGAAAATGATCAATCATTTCTCAAGTCAGGGGAAATCGCTAAACATTTCCAGATCTCATCCAAAAATGTTTTTATTTGTCCGAGCCTTTTCTTCTGTTTTTTTTTAATGTTGCTGCAGTTCGAAGGTTCTAGATTTTCCTGACTCCTCGTTTGTTTTTATACAAATAGTGAAGTACTTTAATACCCCACTCTGCCGCACATTGCCTTCAGTCAATCGCATTTCCAGACACCGCCTCCTTCTTTCCTCCCATTAACAGTTGACGAACCTCAGTTTTAGTTACTTCCGTAAAATGTTCCTTCCGTGGTCAACACAAAACTCCTATGCTTTACTTGATGGGCAGGTTATAATCCATTGAAAATAAATGTTTTCACTCACTTATAAGGAGGAGTTGAGCGCCTTAACGTCGATACCATCTCAAAGTTGTTGGCGTGCAGAATCAGAATAGACTCCAATAAATTTCCGAAAACGAATGAAAGCAAAAAATTAATTAAGAGATGTGAAGATAAAAGATAAATTAGCTCGGCTAGCACTCAAATCAGTTTTCTTTTTTGTGTAATTCTATCCTTTAATAACGAATGCATCTGTGATAGAACGAAATTATTTCACGAAGAAATTCTGGTGAAAGTCGGGGAGGGTCACCTCACAAGACTACATTATCTTGTTGCCGGCTCGAAAGATTGGATTGTTTTTCTGACTAATTGCTTGCATCACTTCATTAGAAAGACGAATTGGCAGTTTCTAAAACACTGTCTTTGTCCTAACGAGGTTTACTTGAAAGCGCTGACAGTTTCATTCAATTTATCTCGGGTTTCCAAACCAGACGATCTGTCATCTTAATTGAATTAAGCTAAAGCGGCTCGTTGCTGATTGGCTGTTTCCAAGGGGTAAATACTTTAATTAATTAGTCATCAATTTCACACTAGAGGTATAATTTAATGGACGCAGCCCGGTGGCAAATGACAAGCCCCAATGCGGGTCTACACATGGGATTGGCAAAAGACAGTTTAAAACATCCTGAGCACACTCGAATCACTACCTACAAAATTTCACCGAGTGTCCTTCAAAAACGTACTGTACTGATGCAAAAGTTTCTTTCTGGTTGTCAACAATTGGTTGTGTAACACAATGGAGGCAAATCAAGAGAGGGGAACAAATAACTCACGTGTTGGAAATTATAATAGAGAAGTCCCAAGCCAACACGCTAACGTTGCAGCGGCCAAAATGAACTCTTTCTCCATTGAAGCTATCTTAGCCGCGCCTCATCCGAAGAAGGAGCGAAGAGTGAGATCGTCTCAGCGACGTGCGACCTCAGCTCATAACAGAGTTGGAGTGGATTCTGCATTGTCCACACTAGAAACCTTTGCAAGTAATATTCTTAACAATTCCGGAGACAAGGCGTTGCAATCCGAGAAACGCACACAAGAGAATAGTGACGCGGGTAAGTGTTGGCTTTAATTTTGGGCCCGTAGTGTTAGAGTTTGTCTGCCATGCGACAACTGTGAAAAATAATGAGATTAGAGAACTGCCCGTTCTTTTCTGACTGCCGTGACCTCGACTGCACAGTATGTAGAGATAGTAGAATTTTGTGTTTGCTTTGAGGTCATAAATGTACAATTATCAGTCGTGCCTGGATTCTAGCTGACAGAAGGATTTACTAAACTTTAAATACTTGGTTAAGCTGGTAAGACGTTTACCTACATGTTCCTTTGATATAAAGGTAGCTTGTTCTAAAGAAGTGGAAATGACTTGTGCTGTGAGTGCGAGTTCTGCAACACGTCTGTTTCACACCTCCAGCTCGCACTGACAATTTATCCAACGCTTTCATTGCAGAGTTTGTTTCCATTCAAGCTAAACTACAGGCCATTCAAGCAAGACTGAACCACAAAAAACGTCGAAAAGCCAGGACTTGTTTCACGAATTATCAAATCTTCGAACTGGAGCGGCGATTTGTGCATCAAAAATATCTCTCGCCCAATGATCGCGATGAGCTTGCTGAATTGTTAGGCCTTTCCGGGGCGCAAATCATTACTTGGTTTCAAAATAGGAGAGCCAGATTTAGACGAGAACTTGAGGAAATGAAAAGTGACATTGAGGCTTCTAAGGTAATTCCAAGTGACCAAGTACTTCATCTATATAAGAAGTTGGAAATTTGAAAGATTTGTGTACAAGTGATCCACCATATATACTTTCTCTTACATCGCTCACACTGTATCATAATTCCTACATCTATTCATTTAAATCTGTTCATCGTCTGATAAGTTCTGTTTTTATATTTAACAAAGCCGAATAGCTTATAAATTATAAATTCGAACGGAAAGGACGTTAATAGAGAGAAGTTTGTTTTAAGATGACCACTTTCAGGACTTATAATAAATATCACTTTGAAAGACGCGATCGTGGTTTCTTTTTTAGATAACCATCCAAACTCTATTTAATGCAGTTTGAACTAACAGTTAGGATAGATTAAAACGTGAAGAAGTTGAGTTATTTTGGTAAACAATGTAGAGTTGACGCTCGTTAGGCAGTAAATTGGACGAATTAGCGCGGGGATGTATGTAATGCTGTTTCACTGCGGAAGCTTTGAAACGCTATTGTGCAAATCCCTCCGTATATGGTCCTCATACAAGTATGAGTAATTGTGAACTTGTTGAAATGTTTTGTTAAAGTTTCCGGGGACATTTTTGCTTGTTAGTCTTCTCTGTTTGTATTCTTTTCTCTATTCTTCTGAGAATCGCCACTTCACTATTTACTTCTACTAATTGAAGCAAACAGTCACTTATTTGTTGCTGGTATGAATCCTATTAGAAGCGACAAGAAGCCATAAATCAAACGAAGTAATGTCTTCAATGTAGGTGTCATTCCAAAGACGTGTCGTGCTATCCGCAATATTAATATTGATTCCTCACAACAAATGCAGCAGAGGCTTCGGTGTGAAGTCTACTATATATGAAGACCCCCTTGCCTTAACGATATCATGAGCAGTTTCAGATTTAAACTATTAATTTGAGGAGAGAAAATGGTTTCAAAATACAAGCGAGGTACAATGTAAAGATCAACAGCAAATCATCTATTCCATTTTCTACTTCAAGGATCACAAACACCTCATGCAGATATCTTTTTAGGATCTTTAGTTAGCTCTGTCACATTCTCCTTTTCCGATTTCCATGAAAGAAACAGTCAAAAAGTGTTGCTTAGAATTAATGAAGTGACGGAAAGGCTGTTCTAGGCGAATATCAGCCGTTTCGGGCGTGTTATCGCCCTTATCTGTGCTTCCCAGACCTGCCAAGGAAGCCACACGGCATATTTGAAGTCTCAGTACCTATCACTGAATGATTTATAAAGCGAGGAACTGCCAGCAAGAGTCAAAGAACATAAACATTCTATTCTCTGGACCAGATAGGGAACGAAATATTAAAGTAGCTTTTTCTCATGGAAACTGGACGCCTTGATTAGATGATACGATTGTTAGAAGCCTTGCAAACAAATTCACTAGATGGCTTCATTTTCAGGAACGGTTGAGTTAATTTTAATCTAAAATGAGAATGAAAGGGCGGATATCCTGCGCCAAGCTTGCTTTTGCTGTCAAAGAAGAAGTATATAAAATGAAAATGTACTGAGTTCTGAAAACCCGCCACTGAGTGCACTTTAGAGAAAAGCTTAGTCATGCAATATGTGTTGATCCGATCATACAGCTGATACAAATTGCTTGTCGCGCGCACTAATGCGAAAGATGGAAAGAAACAACATCGGTATTTTCTGTAACAAGGAACGTTGAAACTTTAATATAATTTTATTTTATACTCCTTTAATGGCTTTACGAACCTCCTCCGGAGATTAAATTAGCCAAATTTATACATGTTATTTCATTTACAAGTATAGAAACAACGAGTTTGTTTCGTTGGTCACTATTGTTTTAGTCTTACATACTTTGATACATATATTCAGCTCCGAGATCATTTTCGCAGCTGATTTGGTAGCACGTTTGCTCGCTGAATTCGTGGGAATTAAAATCATCAGAGCGACTATTTTCAGAAACAAATTCCTCAACTGTGACAATACTGTGGCGTATGGCGCCATGTGATTTATGGAGCTATGAATGATGGTCGAAGCCTGGTGATATGTTAAGGAAAAGAGATATTCTGTTTTGCCAAAAGGTCAATAGCACTGTACCCGACGACAGACCTTCAGCCAGTTTTTAAGTCCAAGCTAACAAGCCCCCGGATACCGGTAACAAAATGTTTTATCCCCGCGATTCATAAAGTACCCGACCAATACGTCTCAAATTTTCGTTTTAGCACTTTGACAAAAAAAGTCATCCATCTTGATTAGAGACTTTCAAAGGAGATAGATGATCTGTTTGAAACCACCCATGGTCTCGGGAACACACAGCCTCAACCGCAATAAATCAAACCAATTTATTGTATTTTCTTTTGTCTGACGCCGTGGGAAAATATGTGCACTAGCTGCGCTCACAGCAAGTTCGTCAGTTGAACTGTTTCGTCAAAAAGTTTGGAGCTATTTAAACATTAACAAGATACTCAAATTCGTTTAATTTATATTGAATATAAGTATTGCTGTGCGGTATGACAAAATTTCACAAGCTTTACGTTTGCAATTACTATGGATTTGTTTGGTCAGAATAAAGTAGATTACGATATCAGAAAAATTCCCTGTCCTTCTCTTTTATTAGCAAAATTAAAAACATGTTTATAAATTGACTCTTAAAACAGTTTTCATGTTAAAAGGTCAAAACTAAGACCAATTCATATTTTTGGTGCGTTTTGTTGACACTGATGTGAAAAGTGTGCTACAAAACAACTCTCCACATGAAACCGAGTTTTGAAGTCTCTATCTCCAATATTTCTATCGGAACAATTCTTGCGCCAGCATTATACTCATACATTCAGAAAGCCAAGCTGTCCACGTTGAGTAGTCAAGTTTGTAATACTAGTTGTTTTTATGTGTTCTGAAATACTAAACTAAAAATTATATAGAGATTGATTAGTTCAACCAATATATCTGTTAGTAGTGTAAACCCTCTATAAACTGTAGCAAGTTGGACGCTATTTCCTCAGCGAAACACTTGACAAATTGCGCGGAAAAAGCACAGTTAACGGTAGCTTTCCAACAGCGGCGAAGAGTACGGAAACGTATCGGGTTTTACATCAAACGTGACCATGAATATGAGGGTCTTTCAAATCTCCAACCTCTCTCCGCTAAAATTGAAATTTTGTGCGGTGTGAATCCCTGAAGTTACAGATGGTTTGTAACCATTTGCACATACAACGTAACGTTACGTTGAACTGGCTAAATCGAGGTGCTACGCAGGTATATTGAGAGCCAGTTCAAGAGTTGTATCTTGCTTGAACTCGTGTCAACAAACTAGAGGAAAAGCCTCTTTATGCCCGTACTAACAAGGTATATGATACATGTATTGCACTGACTGAAGGTTAAAACGCTCCGTAACTATAACACTAATCCGCTACTAACAAGCTCGACAGCACTTGATACGCTTGTATATATAAATTGCTCTGGGCGCTAGACATATAAATCATGCGAAAGAGTGCCTAGCTGTTTACAATGACAGTGCGTTCATTTTACTTAAAAATCCCCAAAACGGAGCCGCCAGCGAAAAGGAAACGGTTAAAAGTGGCGTCGTTAGCCCGAAGAAAGATTTTTATTTACAATACCTAGTTAACTCGATAATAAGTAAAAATTTTACTGAAATGTCGGTTTAAAAGCATTTAGCTTTTAGGACGATAGAGTATCCAATTTGAGCTTCCTTCTCCCAGAACGTAGGACTGGAGTGACTGCGAGGCAGGAGGCGAAAATTCTGATACTGGATTCAAGCAGCCAGTTAAATTAACTCGCTAGCCATGAACATGGTCTGATGTCAAACCAAGGCTTCAACAAGCAGTAGAGCTATACAAGACCAGCAACAGATACCGTATGTGCGTCTATGGCAATTTGGACATTTTGCGGCAGGCGCATCAATAAATGCGAGTTCTCTTGTTTGCTTTATAATGCTCAACCTTTCCCATCAACTTTAACATACCAAAGTCAACGGTGAATCTAGCAAGATGAGCATTAAGTTCTAGAAAATGACCTTTAGTTCTCTGCCAAACTCACACTCTGTTTTAAAAAAGCTTCAGTTGACTAAAACTTGCGTAAATTCAGTTCAGCCAACACTGAAACAGAATCTTAATCCAAAATTGGATGACCCCGACACTCCATAAGACTAACAGCAAATTCCCAAAGAATACATAAACAGTTCGCGGCGGTTGGGTTATTTGCCTTTTTAATCTATAAGAAATTGTAAAAATGTATTGTAAATAGTTCCTACTTCCTTTTTCTGATGACTTCGTTTCACGTATTTTAGACGCGCCCAATTTTAGTTGTTTAGAAACCAGAACGTTTATTCCTTCCGAATCAGTTTTAAATTTAAAAGCTCGTAAGAACTCACTTTGTATATCGTAAATATAGAACGTCTGGTTCCTTATTTGTCAAAATGAAGCTGAGGCAGAATATTCAGTAATCAATAAAAACTTTGGGATATGGATAAACTTAGACTCTTCCCGTAATGCAGAAATTTTTATAATACCCCTGCAAAATACAAACTTAAGATGTGTCTGAATATAACGTTTTGAGTTTAGATATTTAGAACACAGCTACAAAATAATTGTATAAAACACACATCTCTCCATATGGATACCAAAGCTTACAGCTGCCGCAAACAATTTTTGTGAGCACTAAATTTCAACGCATTTCATAAAGGTCGAAGCTTGTGATCAACACTGGATTTCGAACAAAAAGAAATCGGGTTCTTATCTCAAGATTTTAAAGACCAGCATCACATTAGTTCATGCGGCTATCTGATAACGCAAATTGACTCAAACTGAAGCTGCGTCTTTAACTTGTAAAGATGCCCACATACACGATTTAGTACACAAACCTTTGGGTTTGCTTGGAAAATTCCCTGCAGGTTTGTCATTTGTACTGTGAAGAACATATATATTTTAAAACGTGATTGTTTGTTTCTGACAATGACATTTAATAAGAGTGAGCTACACTGATTCAGTGATTGGCAACGAGTGCTGCACAGGGTTCAGTGTCTGAAGGAGCTATTCTAAGTAAACCATGTGAAGTCTCTTTGGCAATAGTACAAGATGTACTCAACCGAGAAAATCAAATACATACTTGGGGCTGGGCGATTGAAAGACTACTTTTTGAGTAAAAAGTTAAAAATTAACTCCAAATTCGACATCGCTTGTTCGAGAAAAACAAACACAAACATCCATCAATGACAAAGTGGAATAGGTTTTGGCGTTCGCTTGGATCATTTGTTTATTCAAGCGACAATCTCTGCGTTAAACCTTTCCTGTGTCAACTAATTCTAATTCTACAAACAACACACACTGTAAACTAAAGAGAAAACCGCTTCGGGGTCTGTCGGGGGTCAAGACAAAATCGAAAATGCCGGTCGGCAGAAAAAATTAAAAACCACAACCGTACAGTTCTTTCTTCGGTCAGATCTCAAAGATTTTTAAATACCGAGAAACATAGTTAGATAAAAATACTTGATAGAACGCGAGATGCAAACCTGGCACACGCAGATATACTAAGTCTATTTCTCTGTTTTAATGCGAATATTATATGGTACACAATGTGTGTGTGTGCGTGTGCGGCGCGCGCGCATGCGCATTGCGCCTTTGCGTCTGTCAATCAGTTTTAAATGTGGGAAGTAAGTGTGTGGGTACTGTATGAGGAAAAACTGAAACAAGCATTCAGCTTGACAGACAGATGGACAAATAAATAAAAGTAGTTGCTATCAAGATGCAGCTGTTGAAATGACAAAATAACCTGCACGTCTGTGGGTACGGCTGTAGTCAAGAATTTCGAACGCATTTTTGCTAATTTCAGATATTTATAAGTCACATTTCCTTCTCGCCCTTATCGCCCAGGTGCACAACTACTCAGTTTATTTTCACTGTCGATTTTAAAAACATAACCTTTCCCAATCCAACAATGCGGTAAACACCACTTAAGTGATTTAATGACTTGCACTGTTCTCCGCCCAAACGGTGTTAAGCGAAAACTCGCATCCTTTGGTGTACTCATTCAGTACTTATCCATACCAAGGTGTCGCTTTTCAAATTGGTTGAACTGCACAGCTTGTTACGATAATCTAGATTTGCTACTTGGACTCTTTAGAAAGAAATTAAGTATTATCAAGTCAATTACTGGAGTACAGCTTTATAATACATTTTGGAACTAAACAGAGCAAACCCCAGTTCCGACAATCAGTATCGGTAATACAGTTTTCCCTATGTCGCTTTTGGTCCAAACGCAGAACAAAAAGCTCGTTTGTATTTCTTAAGCCTTCTGATTAATTTTAATTTGTCATTCATACAGCTTCTTCCAACTAACCCTTTATCAGTAACTTTTCCATGTTTACGCCTTCCGTAACGGAGTTGGCAACCTCTACCAATAAAAAAATGCTAAAATAAAACCGATATACTTATATAAAAAGGTCGCCAATCACTCCATCTCGAATGAGAGTGATTGCACTCACGCTTTTTTTATAAGAACAAACTTTATAAGAACACCAAGGCTGAGCCGGATTTGCCCAAAAATTAAGAACAAGTTAAGAACAATCACCAGGCTGCAATTTTCATTAGGCAAATTTAAGAAATTTATTTTTAAAATTCTTGTGCACAGATTGAGATGTACATGTTTGATACAAAGACTTGTTAGAATTAGCTGGGTCATCGGGTGCTGGAAGAGTGATAAGCAAGCTCGTGGCGTTCGCGGACACTGTATTGACAGTTAATTTTTTCGCATACCGCTGGACGAAACAATAGCAAACACGTATTTTTTAGCGCCTTTTTATTGTTCCGGGCAACTAATCCACTGTATGGAAATATTAGGAAATAAGAACAACTTTAACTTTAAGAACAATTTTGAGGCTAAAATCACCAAAGAGTTAAGAACAGCCCCTCAGCTGAAAGTTACTGCATGGTTCTTATAAAAAAATGTCTAGCGTACCTGATACGTATTTTTTTGTGGTTTTATGGTGATTTGGATACTGACATTTAGACCTAAAAATCGAAATGCTTGATTTCAAACAGCTCTACCCTTCTGAACAGCAACAGACACTAGGCATTTGAAGCCAATAATTCAATATAAATGGCGGCAAAGTGTATTTCTTAACATAATTTTAAACAAATTAAAATCTTTCACATTTTACAAAGCGCACTGGAAAAATATACCTGCGATTAATGGTTGGCATATCAAAACTGATGGGTATTAAACCACTAAAACAAAGTGTCTACTCAGCTGTATTCCGTGAGAAATAGAAATTATCACGAGCTAATCACCAGGCCATTTCTCTGACAAAACAGAGATTAAAACTGACAAACACTCGATATCTTATCTCTCTACCAACAAAATATTCTTGTGGTTTTCTCCGATATTTTCTGATACTACTTTGTATATTCAAGCTCATTGGTGCTTTAAATAAAATACAAAACTCTCGTTTGCTTTCTGTTATATCAACAAAAAGAACATTTTGAAATTTATTTGATATCCACGCTCGACTCCGCAACACTGAACAGTTTTATCTTTAATTTCTGCACGAAAAACGTTATACCGTACTAGTTTGCCTCAAGGGTGTTCAACTGAGATTGTGTTCTTGAAAGGGCGGGCAAAGATGTGACAAATTTGTCATCCGGTTTGCGCTAGCCCAAAACAACCACTGCCAAATTGCCTGCTCATTAATTTTTCGTCCTGACACTAAATAGATAATTCTTCCTGTGTGAGTTTCTAATCGCATTATCGGTCCATGTGAGCCGAGTTATCTCAGCATTCCATCTGTCGGCCTTGCCTGGTTAGTGCTTTGTTATCTCCATCATCTGTCAACAGTCTCGGAGGAAATTAATTACTGACAACGGGTTTTTGTAAAGTCACTAAGGAGTCGGTTGGACCTGTCAACACCTTTCGGCTTGAAATTCATTACTGTCGTCGACCGGTCTGTAGGCGAAGTATCTTGTGCTCTAGCTCGATCTCTCCTCGGACTGTTTGCTGGGCTGGAAAAAGAGCGGACGATCTCCGACCATAACAAGGACATCATAAGCCACAACACCGATATCACGGTCGTGTTGATTTTAAACGAGCTGTTTTCTGAGGAGGGCACTGGTAACATGGGAGATATGTTTGGAGGGGGAGAGCTCGAGAGGTAGGCAGGCTAGGCCACCAGTTCTTCTCTCATCGGGCAGAATCGATGGACACATCCGGGAATATTTGACAGATATGCATACATTAACTCGCGGGTAGCGAAGGT
>JAOEJI010231116.1:0-11917 GCA_025448255.1 Umimayanthus chanpuru | reverse complement strand
CTACTTATTTAATTGCTTTGTTACATATTTCAAATGAAAACACGGCTTATTTGTTTGAAATAAGCAGATATATCAAAGATTTCGAAGCGGGGTACGTTTGATTATCTATAGCTCTCAAACGAGGTTGGGCACCCCCCCTATTTTATTACGTCTTTTGGATTCCCTCATGACAGAAAATATATTGACAAAATCTGAAAAATATCTATCGAGCGGATTTTTTTCAGGGGAATGAGCTTAAAATGTGAGGATCAAAAGTTTGAAAGCGATCCTAAGCATGATGGGTACATGTAGCCAACCTGCAGTACTGTAGTTGCTTGAGAAGTGGTGTGATATGGCAGAATTTAGATGCACAAAAGACTAAATGAAAACCGGCATTCTGGATGTGTTGAAGCTTAAATAAGAGTGTCAAGTAAGCCATAGAGAAGACTGTAATATTAAGTGCTGTGTAAACACACCCACTTACCTTTCTTAGGGGCAGGGGAGAGTCTTCTGGTGTTCCCCCTGATAGCATGTCATCACCATTCAGGATAATGTCAATCAGACTGGATATCAGGGGAGGGTGTGATAGGATCAACAAGATCTGCAGAGTGAGAAATAAAACAACTGAGGGAGAATATCAAACTGCCTGCCCTCAGTGGGGATCATTTTTGTTCGTCAGACATGGTATAGTGGGCACCATGAAGTACCCCCTTGGGACCTACTTTGTTTGCCTGATACAGCAAGAACTGCACACATGACCTCAGTAGAGACTTCAAGGTTCACACAGATAGTCAAGCTTGTTTTTCAAGGACTTTCCAAGGACCAAACAAAATTTTCAAGACCCCATGTAATCTAAGGCTAGTATGTCAAGCAATTTTTTTAAACGGATACTAGTGAGTAGCACACTGAGGACACAAGGCCTACATGTAGTATAATTTTACAAGATTTTTAATTGCTGATGCGTTTCATTGTTTCTGCAACTTCATCAGGGGGACAAGTTAGTATTTAAAAACTTAACTTAGGCTTATTATTTTATAAACCTTTAACAAACTATTACATTTTACTGGATATTATTTTATTATTGTTACCTGAAAAAGTATTGGAAGTTCAAGTTAAATCATGCAGAGTCAATACCCCACAGATATACATGGGGCGAATTTCAAATTTTCTTTTGGTCACACCTACATGTAAGCGCACGTAGCATTCATAATAATTATATTGTCCTGTAAATAGCTTTTTGAAGGTTTATAACTAGCCTAAATACACTACTTCCTGATGAAGTTGTAGTAAATAAGGAAACAAGCAGGAGATTAAAAGTCTTGTGAAAATATACTATGCATCGTGTCATCAGTGTGCTGCTCACTGGTACCCATTTAAAAAATTGGTTTAAAAATTGTGAACCCTGGACTTGATATAGACCACAGTGTTGTTCCTTCTCCCGCACCCATCTCCCCCACCCCCTCCCAACCAGGGCCCATTTTGTTTACCTAACAAAGCTGGTACTTTTTAGGTACTAGCTGAAAATTCCTTTTGTATATCAGTTGAAAGCAAAATCATACCAATAAACTAGCACTCTGCTGGCTGGAGAGTTTCTTGTCTGTTAACCAGTGGATTCAGTGAACAAAGTCTGCAGCTGCCTACAGTAACTTGTTTGGGGCAGCATATTTGTTCCACATTTTTCAAGCATTTTTGAGCACACGAATTAAAGGTACAGATTATTTTATTTTCAACAAAAACAACCAAGCCTTGATAGGATATAATTTATTAGAAACAACAAGTCAGCAAAACTCAAAAATCCCAGAAGAAATAACTGAAAAGCCAAATGCACTCACAATTATACACTCAGCTATTCAAAAAAAGGTTGTCATAGCCAATACTAGAGACCTAAAGGAATTGTGGGGTTCAAGCAGCATATTCAAGTAGTTTTATATTAGCATTGACTTTGCATAATATAGAGTGCAGGTTCATCATAATGCCATGGCCATACTGAGTAACAACCTTTGTGGGCACATTTACATTTATCACTCATTATGACTGTACCCAAAGTTTCATTCGGTTCCACTATCAACTGCTGGTATTGCATGACTATGGCAACCTTTTTTGAAATAGCTGTATATTTATACTAATTAGGAAAATGTAGTAAACAGTAGAATAATAATGTGGGCAATGGCTGATCTCTCTTGAAACAACTTACTGTACCATAGTTATCTTTCATTTGTGGGTCAATTGACCCCAAGCCAAAATAATTATGGTGTGAATGGTCTCAAAAAGTGTTTGACCTGTACATTAACAACACATCATGATCATGCACTTACTTGAGACAAGAGGAAGAGTGACACTAAAGTGCTAATACGAGCTTGCTCCTTCTGCAAAACAGTTAATCAACAGTAAGAATTCAAAATAATTTTATTACATTAATTTTATATTTAACATAAGATGTACCAAGAACACAAAACAGTGAGTGAAGCACATTGTCAGTGGTAGTACAAGATTCACTTTGAACAAATTTTACTTGATGTTCTAAATAAAACAAAGTTTAAAGCAAAATCAGGATTATTTTAGTTAGTTAGTAATGTCGAATCTTAGGGGAAATTGGAGGAACTGCCCTGTGGATATTTGTACAGCACAATTTTACTCCAAACCATTCTCCAGATTTATTTTATTGATTAAGAGTCCTTTAATTCTTGATCTTTTTGACAGTCACTATTAAAGTAGTACTTAAAAAGTAGTCTACTTTTCCAGTAGTTTAAAATACTTCATCAACATGATAAAACTGTGCAAAATTAGGAATTGGTTCCACAGTCTGCATGTATTATTTTATCAGTAGTAGAAATTGATGTAAAACCTTTCAAAGAAATATATTAAGTAACATTACATGCATGCTTCTTTCTGATTAAGACATGGTTCCTGTTTAGCATAATAATGCGTCTATTGAGATATGGACGCCCATGGAGAAGTTGGAAGAGCACGAGAGAAGCGTTTGAGTGGCGTGAGGTGAAGCCAATCTCTAGCTTCTCAAGTGCTCTTTCAACTTCCCAAGTGCATCAGTAACTCGACAGATGCACTGCTAAATCATGGATCATTTCTTTTATAACATTGCAACTGCAACTTTATTCAGTATTTTTAGAAAAATACATGTAATAAAGCTGATAAAATACAAAATTCTCCCAAAACATTCTGAGCTTTTTTATTGGTTGAATGCAAGCATGTGATTTAATAGACGCACAGGTTTGCTTTTATTGAGATTTAGATGCACACTCGTGCCATACAAAAAGTGTGTGAAAAAATGCCAGGTATGTTCTAAAATACATATTGTAGAACTTCATTAGTGCTTCTCCAAGACACACAAAATGGATGGTCAAAAATTAACACTCTTTTTTCTGTAAAAGTTATGCTTTAGCAGAATAAAGCTCAAAATACAAGTAATATAAACTGAGAAATTTTAATTTAATATTATGACAAAAGTCCAAGGTTCCTCTTTGAATGCATGGCAATTTAACAAGGACTGATTGCATTGTTGGTCGCACATACATGTATGTTACAGTTATGGCCCTGGCTAAATCATTTTTAAAAGCTAAAAGCCTTTAACTTCAGTAAACTATTTTCAGTACCATTTGACTGTCTGATTCCTCACTGACCAAGGAGTAGATGTACAAGGGGATGAGGAGTCGATTGCACAGCTGGTCGGTCAAGATGGAGTTGAGGTCTTCGATGTTTAAAGTGAAGATGTCGTTCAAATAGTGCAGGTGATCCAGGTGCTCTGCTACAAAGTCCTTTAGTCTGTCGCATCGAAGATGGCTACAGAGAACAGAATTATATTTGTCAGCAGCATGAATGGTTTAGTAAGCAGCCCTGGTATGAATTAAAAGGGCCTACAAATTATGAAAATAGGACAAAACTTTGAATTTGTAGGCCAAACACTAATTAAAATAAATTAAAGCCTACAAATTTCAAATTCTGAAAATATTCTTTCCTCCCCCTCCACATAATTATCTCCTCCCCTTTCATTGGTACACTGATAACAAAAGAATGTAAGAAGAATACAGCAGAACAACATTCAGATCCTTCCAGAGAACTGGTCCATTCTAGCCCCCCTTTCCAAAATGTGTTTAGTTCTTCAAGCAACTTAACTTAAGAGCTCGAGTTGATTCTGGCTATTTTTAAAGGTTCTGTAGAAAACTAGATGTTTTGATAACTTCAGTGACCTTCCTTTTAGTTAGTAGAGTGACATGACGACAGCTTTTCAAGATTTGAAAATAATGGGGGATTTCAAATGAAAGCTAATTGAAATTAAATTTATGTAATTGCTTCAAAATACAAATAATTGGTGGGAATTCTATGAGTTCATTGACAGAGAATTCTTACAGTGCATTTTCTTTGCACTTCAACCACGCTTTGCAAGCAAAAACAACGAAAGACAAATTTAACATTTTGGTATAAATAAAAAACCTTTTCAAAAATCCAAATAAAAGTTATCCATATTTTATGCATACTGATAGAGAAAGTAACACAGTACAGAAAGCTATAAATATATGAAGCAGCTGGTAGTTCTAACAATTTAATGACTCACTCTGAATCCCTGAGGACACAGCTGTTGAGTTCTATGGCATGGTTGCCAATAAACCAGGCCAGATTAGAAAAGTATGGATCAGCTGTCTTGTCACGAATGAAATTCAACATAGCTTTGTCTCCCACTGAAAGAAAACAAGTAAACAGACTTACAGCAGGCACAAAAATGTACATAATAATAATAATAATAACAATAATAATAATAATAATAATAATAATAATAAACTGATTTATGTAATGCTGTTAAACTAATTTTTTACTGCGCTTTACAATACTACTCTTTGAAAGCTAAAAAATCATTATACCTGTTTACAAATATATAATATATATAACAAGACACTAGTTTTACAATATCAGCTGTAGACAAAAATTAATACCTGTAGTACTGTGTAAGTGACTACTAAATTTACTAATATATTACTAAAATATGCTTTCTTAAATAGATGCATCTTGAGTTGGGTTTTGAAAGCATTTATATTAGGGGCCTTGCATAGTGTTCACGAGAGGTAGCTCATTCCAGAGCTTGGGGCCAGCAATGGAAAATATTCTATCTCTATATGTGACAGTCCTAGATCTGGGAATACTGAGAAGTTCTTGTGAGCAAGATCGAAGTGACTGGACATTGCAACATTGAGAGAGAAGATCAAATAGGTAGCTGGAGCTAAATTGTTGAGTGCTTTATAAGTTAATAGTAAAATCTTAAAAGTGATACGGTATGATATAGGTAGCCAGTGCAACCCAATTAAAACTGGAGTTAAATGTTCATATTTACGTGTATACACGTAAATGACAACACCAGCTGCAGTGTTAAGTATTAACTGTAGCCTATTAATCTGATATTTAGGAAGTCCATTGAGAAAAGCATTACAGTAATCTATATTTAGAAGTTACAAAAGCATGGATTACGGTTTCAGTAGAACTTTCATCCAAGTATTTTCTGATTTTTCCTGTATTCTTTCGATGGTATTGAGAGGACTTGCATATTTTACTTATTTGATCATTAAAGGACATGGCTTGATCAAAAATGACTCCTAGATTTTGTACATTAGACTGATGAGTAATAGCCTCTTCTCCCATTTGTATAGAGGTGACACTGGGGCGTGCTTTGTACTTCTAACTTATGACTGCCAGTTCAGTTTTGTCCTGATTTAGCTTTAACATAATTATTAGCAATCATCCATCTGATTATTTCCTGAACACAGCATTCAACTCTTGCCTTGGTAAAGCTAGCATCCTCTTGAGAGTCAGTCTGGAAGGTGACATCGATCTGAGTATCATCAGCACAGAAGTGATATTGTAGATTATGAGCCTTGATAATGTCAGCAGTAGGTGCAGCATATAATAACTAGGGCCTAACACTGACCCCTGTGGTACACCACATTTCATTGTTCGCCACAAAGACTTGCTACCTTCAACTTGAACATAGTATTGGCGAGATTTCAAGTAGGATTCAAACCAAACAAGGGCAGTACTTTTGACATCAAAGCTGTGGGATAATCTTGATAGGAGAATGGAATGATCAAATGTGTTGAAAGCAGCAGATTGGTCTAAGAGTAGTAGAATCACAGATTACTTACTATCAATAGCGAGTAGAATGTCGCTCTGTACTCTAACAAGAGCAGTTTCAGTGGAGTGATAAAGCTGGTAGGCTGACTGGAACCGTTCATTAAGAATTTGAGCTGTAACATGGTCTATCAATTGCACAGCTGCTGCCTTCTCAATCACTTTTGATACCATTTTCAAATTAGAGATAAGACAAAAATTTGAAAATTGTTTATAATCAGCTCCAGGTTTCTTTAGAGCAGGTAGTAACTCAGCAACCTTGAGGACCTCTGGCATAACTTCAGAGGACAGTGACACATTCACAATCTTGGTTGTTGGTAGTAGCAAATCTAAACAGTTCTTCGTCAATGAGGCAGGTAAAGGGTCAAGATTGCAAGATTTCAAAGCCAACTTATGTGTAAACTAACAAATGGTGTCTTGACTAACCAAGGTGAAGTCAGAAAATTCAAAACAACAACTAGAGGTGTTTAAGGCAGTAGGGCGCACAATAGTCTGTTTTTCCATAAATTCAGAATGAATCTTGTCAATTTTCTCAGCAAAGAAATCAGCAAAAGAATTTGCAAGCACGTTGGTATCAGGGGATGGTGGATATCGTTTTACGGATTCCTTTTGAAGCAACTTGTTTACAGTTGTAAATAACACCTTCTGATCTCCAGAATGTTCTTTAATAACCTCTCTGTAATAAGCAGTTTTTAGATTGTTGATCAAATTGTTGAAAACAGAGCACTGGTACTCATATTGCTGACAATCATATAGCAACTTGGATGTACGCCATTTCCTTTCGAATCGCCTCCTTTTATTATTCTCCAAAGCCACTTCCTGATTATACCAAGGGGCAGATGGGCATATGATTACTTCTCATTGCAAGATAGGTGCATGTTTATGTAATATTAAGGAAAGAGTCTTGTCATAGTTTTCAACCAGGGTATTCAGATCGTAGTGTGAGCTATGAGAGAGATTAGAATTACAAATATCCTCATAAAGAGAGTCAATATTGATCAAACACAGTTTGCCAAAAATTACTTTTTTCTTAGAAAATTTAGGCTTTTGGACACCTAAATTCCAATGTACAGTGAAGTGATCCGAAATGATTGGATCCCTAATCATAATGCGACTGATCAATGAATCCTCTGATCTGGTGATGAGTAGGTCAAGTGTATGGCCCTTCTTAGGGGTAGAAGCACTGACATGTTGTTTCAGCCCCAAAGAATCTAGAATGTCAGTAAAGTGACTGGGATGGTTGTCATGAGGATTGTCAATATGGAAATTAAAGTCCCCAGTTATCAACAAACATCCAGAGTGTTCAGCCAGCGTGTGCTCAAGAAGCCGAGAGAAGTCCTTATAGAAGAGTGCACATGTATGTGCGTTCATTTAGCGGACAGTAAACACACAGGATTCAGATATTTTCGATGCTTTGAACTTTAAGAAAGACATCCATAAGCTCAAACATCTCGAAGTTATTACAAACTTTGGTGTTAACATCAAGGGTCTCTTTGAACAAAAATCCAATTCCCCCACCAAAAGTGGTATTATCGTATTGTGGAACATGTAAAAAGCAATAACCAGACGTAGGGCACAAGGTGCCTATCTCAACCATATCTTCAGTTCACGTTTCAGTTATTATTAGCGCATCTAAGTCATGGTCAACAGCAAAATCCTTTATAGTCAATCCCTTATTTCTGACCAATCTGACATCCGGTAAACACATTTGGAATGCAGCAGTAGATAATAGGTGCGACTGTCACATTATCTTAACATTTGTGCAATTAACAGGATTACAGGAGTGAATGAATGGCTGACATGGCTTTCTACTACTGATATGCACAGGAATCCGTCTGATATTAGTGTTCACTGGGCCAGGCATTGGATAAACATTGCCACTAAGTTCAGTAGATATTTCCAGTAAGTTGAAGAACACTACACAATTGGGGTAATAGAGGATGATGCATTTGGACCACTTCTTCTTGATTTTAAACGATGTTGTTAGTATGCCATTGATGCGTGCAATTCAATCAAGTTCATTGTTCTTATTGAAGTAGAGCAGGTCTCTTGGGAGGTCATCAGCAACATCAGATTTTGCAATGCAAATTCCATGAGATGCAGAACATGGATTAAATCCAGTGTTGGAGCAAAAACATTCCAATACGGTGGTATAGTTATCCAAAGTCACTTGAAAAGTGCATCTTGCGGTTGCCAGTTTCAGAGAAAGTACAAGTTTTAGAGCATAAAATGAACCAGATCACAGAGAATAAAACTGCATGACCGACCATGATTAACAATTCAATTAATAATTATATACTTTGTAATACTGATTTGGTTAAAACAATAAAGGAACTTTTAATCAAAATGTAATGATTTTGAGAAAGGGATAAAATATAAGAGAAGAAGATAAAGAAGAGATCCGCTTAGGGTCAAAAAGAAGGAAGAGAAGGTAAGGTAGGAGAAGAAGGTAAGATAAAAAGACATGGAAAAAGTCAGGGAAGGAATTTAGGAAAAGAAGAGGGGAACGAAGGTCAAGAAAATTGGGAAGAAAGGTTGGAAGACAAGAGGAGATGATCAGGGAACAAAGCGAGGAAAGGCAAGGAAAGAAGGTAGGAACAAACTGGGAGACAGTAGGAGAAGAAGGAAGGGATGGGAAGTAAGAAAAGAAAAGGAGAATAAAAGAGATGATTCATGAAGGTTAGGAAGGAAAGTAATAAAAGAGATGATTCATGAAGGTTAGGAAGGAAAGTAGAACAGAGAATAAAGTAAAAGAAGAAGGCAGGAAAGAAGGTAAGGAAAAGATAGTGAAAAGGTATGGACGGAAGGTGGGAAGAGAATGGGAGAAGGTAAGTGAAAATGTTTGGGAAGGAAGCTAGAAATAGAAAAGGAGTTCTAAGATAAAAGAAAAAAGCAGGGAAGAAGGAAATGAAGGTAGGAATAGAAGGGGGGACACTAGGAGAAAAAAAAAACAAGGGAGAAGGTTGAGAAAGAAGGTAAGTAGGTAGGAGAAAAGGCCAGAAAAAAGGTAGAGAATCAATGTAAGTAAGAAAATTAAATGAAGAATCTAAAAGAACAAAGTTGGGAAGGAAAGAAAGTAAAAAGAGGAGAGAAGAGTGTCAGAAAGGAAGGCTGGGGAGGTAGAAGAGAACAATGTGAGAGATGAAGGCTGGAAAATAAGGCAGGAAGAGAAGGTGAGAGAAAAAGGCAGGGAAGAAGATAGGTGAATGTAAAAAAAAGGTTGGGAAGGAAGATAGGAAGAGAAAAAGAGATGGTAAGAAGAAATAGCAAGAAAGAAAGTAGGGAAGAAAGATAGGAAGAGAAGCAAATGTAGAAGGGAAGAACATTAAGAAGGAAGACCGGTATGAGGAGGAAAGGAGAGAAGGTAAGATGAGAAGGCAGGAAAGGAGATCTATAGGGATGGAAAAGTGGGAAGAGAACGATAGACAATAGGAGGAAACACAGCAGAGAAGGTTGGGAAAGAGGATAAGAGATAACGAAAACAGGAACAAAAGAGGAGAATGAAGAAGAAAATGGTTGGCTGAGAGGGAAGGTAGGAAGAGATGCGGTAGAATGTAAGAGAAAAAAGCTGGGAAAAAGATTGGAAGAATTTATGAGAAGAGGGTTGGAAAGGGAGGAGGAAAAGAAGAGAATTTAAGAGAAGGTTGAGAAGGAAAGTAGGAGCTGAGGAGAGGAGAATATTTTAAGAAAAAAGCATGGTAGGAAGGTAATGAAAGACAATGGGAGAAGGTAAGTGGAGACATTTGGGAAGGAAGGTAAAAGTAGAAGAGGAGAAGGTAGACAACTGAAGGTAAAAAATGTTGGGAAAGTAGGGAAGTAAGGAAGGCGGAGAAGGGGAGACACTTAACTAGGAGAAAAGATAGGAGAGAGGATTGGAAAGAAGGTAAGCAAAGCAAAAAGGTTGGGAAAAAGTAGGGGAGGAAAGTAAGATGAGAAGCAGGAATGTTGGAGAAGAAGGAACTTGGGAAGGAAGGAAAGTAGGAGAAGAGGAGAATAAGAGGTGATGAAGGAAAGTAGGAAAAGAAGAGCACAAGGTGCTAGAAAGTTGGAAAGGAAAATGAAAAATAGAAGATAAGAAGGTGAGAGAAAATGCTAGGGAAAGTATGCAGAGAAAGAAGGCATGGAAGAAGATAGGGATAGAAAGTACATGTAGGAAGAGAAGAAAATACTGTAAAAATTTTAAGAGGTTTGGGAAGGAAGCCTAGCCGGCCTGTGGGAAGAACAGATGAGAAGGTAAGAAGAGGAGGCAGGAAAGAAGGACGGGAAGACAGACAGGAAGAGAATGTAATATAAGAAGGTCGGGAAGAAAGAAAGTTAGAAGGAAAAAATGAGAGAAGGTAAAATAAGAAGGTGGGAAGATAACAGAAATGGAAGGTAGGCACCAAAAGGAGCAAGGTAGGTAAAGGAGAAAAAAGAGAAGGTAGGAAGAGGCAGGGTCGTCATTATGTTGAAGTAGGAGGCCAACTTGCAGTTGCATGATCTATATGAGTTGGGCAACAAAACCAACACAAGTTAGCAAGATATATTAACTTTTAAGTAGTGTTCAGAGAGAAGGAATGGAAATATTGCTAACACTTACATGTAGCTAAGTCTAAACATTACAAAATATAATTATAATTTTCTCTTGTAGATCTAAACCTTTGAAAATGTCATTTTCCATTCCATCTTCCCACAGCCGCTACAGTAACTAGGTTATTCATCCTAATATTTAAATAAATAAATTAATGTCTGCTGTACCTCTGTAGACATTGAGAGTGAGAGTCCGAACGGCAATCTTGACCATGCGATCAGTATGATTAAAGAACTTGATTCCTTCTGTGTACAGTGGAAAATCATTCTTACGCTGAAGGAAAAACAAATAAAGTAGATATTACAAACTGCTTCATAATTTCAATATCTATTTCAAATATCAATTTCTGTGGAACCTGGTAGTCAATGACATTCTGTGAATTGACATTTAGTCAATCCAGTGGTTTCATTAAGATCAACTGGTAGGAGTTGGAACAGGCAGTATAGGAGTTGAGGTTTATTAAAGGCTAGAGAAACTTAAACAAAGAGAGGAAAATTGTGGTGCAAATAGGCATCAGAAATGAGACTAGCGAACATCACTTGTGGCATGAGACGCCTTGATTTGAAACCTGTGAATCATTTGGAGAGTCAATCTCTCTATATGTTTTTCTGCCTGTTAATGGTCTCAATTTGTCACCAGTCAGCTTGTCTGTCACCTGGCAATCAGTCAGACAGCAATCCCATTCTATACTACTATGTCTCTGATTTGAAATCAAAAGTGTAGAAACTGAGCTACCTCAAAAGTATCTGCAATGTTGGTAAAAGCTCATTAAAATCTTTTCATACTTGCCAAAAATATTTTCAATCCATAATTACTCTGAATCTTCATAAATCAAAAAGTTTATAAGTTGACCAGCCAGTTATAGTCAGTCATTTAATTCAGTAAGCTAGTCGGCCAGCTAAATTCAACCAGCCAGTCAGCCCAGCTACCAGTCAGTTGGTCAGTATAAACATTCCATTATGTTCTAAAATTCGCTCATTTCCTTCAGGTAAGTTTCTCAAGCCAATCAGTCAACAGGTCAGTTGGTGTCAGCATGTCTCTGTCCTATTCAGGCTCTTTCTTTTTTTGTCAGTCCAGAAGTACTGTAGAAAGCACTAAGTAACTTACATCTGGTAGTCTCAGTATCTATTTCTTCCAGGGCTGTACCTAGCCAGGATGGGCCGTCGGTAAATATTAGCGTAAAGTTCTCATTAAAATTCGTGTTCTTGGTTGTTTATTTGCCAACAATCATGACGG
>JAOEJI010230005.1:0-11923 GCA_025448255.1 Umimayanthus chanpuru | reverse complement strand
TTGTACTGGTTCGAAAAACAATGAACCGGTTCAAGAACAAATTGTACCAAAGGACAAATTGAACTACAACATATACAGTATGTGTATCTCACATGTACATTATGATAAACAGATTATTACAGGTATTACAAATATTAGCAATCCAGGCAAGGTGGAAATGTATGGTTTTCTAGTACATTATTTTTTCATCAAACCATCCAATGTGTTTCAAGAGCATTTGTCTTTTTACATTGCTATTATGAAAATATTGCAGGGCTCGAAATAAGCCATGTCCCTTGTCCCAGACAACCAAAAAATTGCTTGGGACAACTATACTTTTTGCTTGGTTTGTCCAGGGGACAACTGGATTCTTTCTGCTGGGCCAGTTTGTAATAAAAAATTTAGTATGTAGGCCTCTCAGTTGGGATAATTATGCAAAAATCAATGTGTGTAAAACTATAATTACCGATATATGTAGTTTTTGCAGTCTCTTTACAGTTTCCATTGAAGATGTGAAGCTACTTATAAACATGCGTGGATACCTCCAATGCAGATTGCTATATAATAACCCCAAAGAACAGTGCTGGCTGCAGTATTGTGTGTTAATCAGAGTCGTTGACTTTAAACACTTTAATAGAACATTCTTCCTTATGATTTGTAAATGCTATTGTGAATACCATACTATTGTAAACACATGAACTACAGTTGGATATGTATTGTAGTTAATAAATTGAGAAATAATAGAAACAGAGAGCAATTCATTCTGGTCAATGACATGCTACTGTGATGTTACATAGTGTCTTGGTTAATAAAGTTGTTCACCCTCGATGGACATGTTGATCCAATGCTGGGACAAGTGATTTTTGGCTCGGACAAACAATATGTTAGTCTTGTTTATCCCTGGGCAACCATCAGAGAAAGCTTAACTTTGAGCCCTGTATTGTATCTCAAACTTTGCTGGTATTTTCCAAGTGTCACTGTTGTGGACATGTTATACATTCAATTCTACTTTTGAGATACGATTTTATTCGCCAAGCTGTCATAGTTATAACGTGTATTTTTCTTAAGCTTAGTTTTTTGTTTTTGTTGGTTTTGGATGGCAGCTTGGTGAGTCATTTTCTGCCTTTTATGTATTTGTGATGTTATGAGTATTTGAATTTTAATTTAAGTTGGCCTTGTACATTTGTTTAGATATTATTTGCATAATTGTACCTTGTTGTTTGATTACCACTGACTCTTGTTTACATAATTGTCGTTTACAATCATGTTTCAAGCGTGAAACAGTTTGTAGTTGAACCAAGCTAAAAGTCAAGCACGACGTTTGTCATTTGTCAGAAACTTGAAATATAAGACATTTTGCTCGTTTGAACACTGAACAGTTTGAAAAACATTCCTAGTCATTTCACAGAACAGTCACACTGTAATGTATTGGGCTTGGTACTGATTATTATAATTATAACAACAAATCACAATAATGGCTTTACTTGTTGCAGTGCATTTGTCAAGGCTTTTCATCAAAATGTACAATCTATACATATTAAGTGATTTACAGTGTAAAATTTTACATGTATGTAAAATTTGTCCTGTTAATCAATTGACAATGCATCTGCTTGAAAGCAAGGGTTCACATAGATCTACAGGATGTGGTTGTGACTGGGAAGGTGCTCCCCATCGAGTCTGATGATTCTCAAAGTGAAGAGGAAGTGAATTGTACTGCAAATATTTAAATAGTGAACTTGACAGTGTAGGTGAAAGTAAACTCAGTAGAGATGATAGTGAAACTGACATTGGGAATAAAGATTCACCTGAGAGTAACAGAAGCAGCACTGACCAGTTATGCAACTGAGGCAGGTTGGAGCAATCTTGACTCACAAGTACAAGAGGTGGAAGAAGCACGACACATTTCTTTATCTGATCTTACGTAAGGTGGACATTTCGTGATGCCCTCCCTTATGAGTCTTTTGCTACTTTTGAGTTGCCCCCCCAACAGTAACTGGAGAAAATGGATGATCCCCCCTCAAAATCCCCATACCTCCCCATAGATTTATGAACATTCTCTTTGTACTAATCAGGCTTTGAACAGCTAGGTCTTGGAACTAAAGTGGGCAGCAATCCCCACCTTACCTGTTAATAGCCACTGGCCCAATTATTGTTTCCTGTGCCTCTCCAGCTCCTGTGCTTTGAAGTGTAAATGTTTTACAGTAAGCATAGTAAAATACATGTAGATGGTCATCAGCTCCTACATGTAGTTGTTTGGAGTTTTGTCATTGCATGATTAAGTTGTGTTTCATTTGGCCATTGCAGGATGCATCCATAGGCAGTCCGGTGGTGTCTGATAATAACTTGCATGCGACTCAGATGAGTGTCTTTCCATCAGAGGTATGCTTCACTGAATAATGAATAGCTTGGACATTCCTTCTATTTTTAAATTTTTATAATTAGTTCATTCAATTCATTCATTCATTCAATTATTAATTTACTTATTCCTCATTCTGTCATGTACTCATTCATTGATTAATTGAGTTATTCATTTTATTAATTCATAACTGGTCTTTATTGAGGATGCCTACATGTACAACACTTGTCAAAGTGCAAGTTTCTTAAGGGTCCTCAAGTAAAGTAAGAAACCACAATAGTATAAAATAACAGTGATGACTACTAGTATTAAAAATAGTAAAGATAATAATGTTAAAATAATATTAATAACTTTAATAATAATATTAATAATGTAACAACAAAGAATAAAATTGAATTTGTACCCATTAAATATTTAATTACTGTACACTGAAACAGTTAAAGAAGCATAGAAGGTAAGCATGGCTCAAAGTTAGTAAACAATTGGTTGCAAATGTGACTAATGCTACTAAAATGTGCCCAAGAATTGAAGTTAGTCACACAGCTGCACCTAGCCAGTTCCCCAGGTGCCCTTTTCCTACACAAAGGATCACAGGTAGCTCGGCTCAGTTTTCTGAGCTGGAACACGGTCTGACAAAAATGGAGATGACAGGGAGCCTGGCTAAGCTGCACCTAGACGTAATCGATGATATGCGACTGAAAATTGCAGCAAGTTTCCTCTGTTCTTGGAGGATTAAAACACTGAAATTGGCAGTGAATCACGGGGGTCCTTTCTCCAAGTTCTAAATAAAAAAGTCTTCTTTATCTTTCTCTCATTTGGTTTTACGAAACGTTTTTGTCTGCTTTTGTGGGTGATTTTATTTGTTTCTCTGCCTGATGAATGTTGTATTCTCAGCATTTCCACAACTTAAGACGTGATCAGCATAAGCATGGAGGGGCTGAAGGTTAATGCCTTTTATGTCCAGCTTCGCTCCTAACATTTCAACCTACAATTTTGGAAATGTGCCTAAATTTTGAAAACTAGTCACAAAAATGTGCCCGGAAAAAATGACAAACTTTGAGCCGTGGTAAGTGCCACCCAGCGTAACCTAAGGGTTAATCTGGCTGGTTAAAAGGGTGTGACTATAAAAAACTAATTAGTGTTCAGAGAAGAGCCTTACATGCATAGTAACTCCCAGGCTTCATAGAGTGTAACATTAGTGTTACTTTATACTTCTGGAGTTACTTGTAAAGAGAAGAATGCAAATCCTAGTCCAGGAACTCCAAAAAAACCCATTCTGTATTTGGAATACATACATTTAGGTAGTGGTACCTAAAATCAGAAGAAAGAAATTTCATAAAAACTTGTAGTGTGAGTGAAAACTAAATAAATTTTTGAAGTGGTAGCAAATTGACTTGTACATTAGTTAGAGGCAAATCAGCTAATTAAAAGTACACTGTACATGGGGCAAGTTAACTTTCCTTGGGGACAACTTGACTTGGGGTGGAAGAATGTGAAGTCAAAATGATCTGTCAATGATAACCTTTGCATCTGGCCCAACAACAACAACAACAATCCTCTAGTGCTACATGTTGTTACATGTACAGGTTGTATTGTAGCAAAGATTACAGATCACAACAACGATATCTTTAGTTGCGCATAATGGAAATAATTTACACTTTTAACTTTTTACCAAAAAATTGAAAAGGGTAACACAGTTATATGAAAGAAAGTACTAAATGATACACAAATACAGATAGATAAAGAACATAATACATAATATCTACCCTGGTCTCTAGTGCCGTGAAAGTGCTTCGACATACAAGGCAAAACTCCAGGTGATAGTTCAGTGGAAAGTAGACAACCAACAACAAGGCAGCCTTACCAAAGTGATTGCCAATATTCCACTGATGGTTAAGGTACAAAACTTCCAACCTTCACTTACATGTAGCAGCAAACTTGTTTAGGTTATAAATTAAAACAGCTGTAATCAGACATTGAAAATCCTGATTTCTTTTATGAATTCAAAGCATTTTTTTGTTCATGTATCAAGTTAATGTGTGAAGATCTGGATTCTTCCTTTTACACATGAAAATATCATCATTGTCATGGCAACTGTAGGATATCTTCTTTCTAATTTTGCAACAATTACTGTAGCTTGTTCTCCTCACTATCGTGGGTTTCTTTTTGACTTAGTTGTTGAAGATCCAAAACAACTTACTTGCTTGACCAAGGGAACACGGCAACACTTACAACTTGTTTTTGACTTCTGCTTTGATCTCCATTTTGTTTTGTTTTGGTACAGGCACCACGTTGTTCCTCAGCCAGAAACATGGGTGCAAGGTCCAAAGGCCCAAGCCTTCAGTTACAATATTAAGCTTTCTGCGGACATTACCTAGCACCTATGACAACAGAGAATTGTGGCTCCTACTATATTGTGTGTCAGTGGTTTACAGAAACAAAACAAAATTGGGATCGAAGCAGAAAGTAAATGTTGCTGTGTTCCCTTGGAGCAATAAAAGGATTGATTTCATTGGTAGGAATCTTAGTGCTCAACAGTTTTCGAAGAGATGACATTCCCTCTCTCAACTTATACAATAGTACAGTATTCGAGAAAGACAGGTCTACATTGGAGTATCTTTAGAGTAAAGACTAGAATGTGTATCTTTATTATCTCCCTTTACTCACGTTTTGTTCCATACAGTCCAGCCATTGTTCACTGGCAAGACTCGGACCAAAGGAACTGGTTAAACATCACGAAGAAGCTGAAGTAAGCAGTTTTTCATATCACTTTGTATAGATGATTGCTGGTTCCTTTTTATGCCAGTATTTTTTATTTTTTGGTAAATGTCAAATTTGAGACTTGTTTATATGATTAATTTCTTTGCCTATAGTACTGAAACTTCAAAAGCTTAAGTTACACAATGTAGGAACTTGACAGCTAAGTAAGTTAAATGGTGACCATCCACCACTTTTTATAAATATATGTGAGAAAAATGTATTGCTCTGTTGATAATGCAGCAGTGGAAGAATCCTCTGCTCAAAGTGTTCCAAAAGTCAATAAAAAACAAGTTGATCAATGCAAATTGAAAGATTTTCAAAATCAGGGTAAGAAGTACATAAAAGATTAGTATAGATCATTTGATTACACAGTCATACAGTATATAAATGTACAAAGTTTCAGAACTTTTCTTATGGTAAGATGAAGTTATGAATGATTGAACTGTTTTTAGAAAAACCATAAAAATTGTAATACACATGTACAGTGCAAATTTGATTTTTTACATTTGGTCAGTGGCTTACCACTCAAGTGCTACCCAAAACTAAAGGATTTTGGCTCGGTCATTTCGATTAAAAATTGAAGGGAGAATTGTTTGGTCATTCTCTCATTGTGATAGGACATTTACAGTGGATCAGCCTGTATTTCGAGTCCATTTGTACAGCATAAGGTTTTGATTGAGTTGCAAAATGTTCTACAGGCCTAAAAGGGTCCACTTTGTGAAGAGTTTGATACACTTTTTGATTCTCACAATTTCTTTCCCTTAGGAAGCAGGTGGCTATTTCGTTGTAAATGGCATTGAAAAAGTGATAAGAATGCTGATTCTTCCGAGGAGAAACTATGTAAGTTTGTATGACCTGACTGGTCAGTTTGATTTGCTCGGTTGTAGATCAGTACTAGTACAATATTACATACTTAGCAACATGTTAAGTTCTGTAGATAGTTCAATTTTGGGTCTTGAGTGAACAACATGGTAAGACAGTTGAAGTGGTACAGTGTGGTTCCCAATACATTTTATCAGTTCTTACACATCTTTTATAAAACGTTCAAGTACGTTAATGTGATAAGTTACAGTACATATCTTTTTAAAAAACCCTTTCCATTTTATCAACTTACGTAGAAAGAAGTTTGACACGTTTTATAAACTCTCTTTTTTTCAAGACTCATTTTCATTTTAACTAGTCATCTACAAAAGGCTCTGAGATGTCCACATGAAGTTTTCACATTCAAAATGGTATGGCACATCCTAATAAGCTCTACCCTTTGGAAGGCCCCTTTCCGTTTTATCTATGCACCTACCAAATGATTTGGCACATCTGATAAAACTATCCTTTTCGAAGTTCTTTTCCATTGTATCTACTCGCTTACAAAAGGCTTGGTACTCCCTAGGTAATTATATCTATCCTTTTCAAGATATATTTCCATTCTACCTACTTGTGTACAAAACAGTTTGATACGTCTTTATAAAATAAAAACCTATTTTCCAGTCTACCTACTCACCTATAAACTCCTTTTCGAAAACCCTTTTCCATTTTACTTAATCACTTACAAAGGAGTTTGGCTCATCCTATGTTCTATCCATTTCAAGATTCCTCAAAATTTTAGCTATTTGCCTACAAATTCATTTTTGGCACATCCCAATAAGCTCTATCATTTTCAAAACCCTTTGCATTCTATCTTTTCACCTACAAAATCATTGAGTGCTTCCCATAAAAAATGTATATCCTCTTCAAAATCGTTTTCCATTCTGCCTTCTCATCTACTGTACAAACAGCATTTGAGACTTCCTATTTAACTCTACCCTTTTTAGATCATTTTCCATTCCACCTACTAACCCACAGAATAAAATAAAGCTATCCTTATCAAATCCTTTCCATTCTACCAATGAATCTACAAATGGATTTGTTAAGTACTATCAAACGGTACCATTTTCAAACCCCCCTTTCGTTCTACCTACCAGCCTACAAATGGATTTGTTAAGTCCTGTCAAACGCTATCCTTTTCAAAAACCCCTTTCGTTCTTTACAAATCCTTTCCAGTCTACCAATGAACCTAAAATAGATTTGTTAAGTACTATCAAACGCTATCCTTTTCAAAACCCCTTTTCGTTCTACCTACTAACCTACCAATGGATTTGTTAAGTCCTATCAAACGCTATCATTTCAAAACCTCTCTCCGTTCTACCTAGTAACCTACAGATGGATTTATTAAGTCCTATCAAACGCTATCCTTTTCAAAACCCCTTTTCGCTCTACCTACTCACCTACAAATTGATTTGTTAAGTACTATAAAACGCTATCCTTTTCAAAACCCCATTTCGCTCTACCTTCTAACCTACAAATTGATTTGTTAAGTACTGTCAAACGCTATCCTTTTCCAAACCCATTTTCATTGTACCTACTAACCTACAAATGGATTTTTTAAGTCTATCCTTTTCAAAACCCCTTTTCGTTCTAACTACTAACCTACCAATGGGTTTGTTAAGTCCTGCCAAACTCTATCATTTCAAAACCTCTCTCCGTTCTACCTACTGACCTACAAAAGGATTTGTTAAGTCCTAACACACGCTATCCTTTTCAAAACCCCTTTTCGTTCTACCTACTAACCAACAAATGGATTTGTTAAGTACTGTCAAACGCTATTCTTTTCAAAACCCGTTTTCGTTCTACCTACTAACCTACAAGTGAATTTGTTAAATCATATCAAACGCTGTACTTTTGAAGACCTCTTTTCATTCTACCTTGTAACCTACAAATGGATTTGTTAAGTATTAAACGCTATCCTTTTCAAAACCCCTTTTTGTTCTACCTACTAACCTACAAATGGATTTGTTAAGTACTGTCAAACGCTATCCTTTTCCAAACCCATTTTCGTTGTACCTACTAACCTAAAAATGGATTTTTTAAGTCCTGTCAAACGCTATCCTTTTCAAAACCGCTTTTCGTTCTACCTACTAACCACAAATTGGATTTGTTAAGTACTGTAAAACGCTATTCTTTTCAAAACCCGTTTTCGTTCTACCTACTAACCTACAAGTGAATTTGTTAAATCATATCAAACGCTGTACTTTTGAAGACCTCTTTTCATTCTACCTTGTAACCTACAAATGGATTTGTTAAGTATTAAACGCTATCCTTTTCAAAACCCCTTTTTGTTCTACCTACTAACCTACAAATGGATTTGTTAAGTACTGTCAAACGCTATCCTTTTCCAAACCCATTTTCGTTGTACCTACTAACCTAAAAATGGATTTTTTAAGTCCTGTCAAACGCTATCCTTTTCAAAACCGCTTTTCGTTCTACCTACTAACCTACCAATGGGTTTGTTAAGTCCTGCCAAACGCTATCATTTCAAACCTCTCTCCATTTTACCTACTGACCTACAAATGGATTTTTTAAGTCTATCCTTTTCAAAACCCCTTTTCGTTCTAACTACTAACCTACCAATGGGTTTGTTAAGTCCTGCCAAACTCTATCATTTCAAAACCTCTCTCCGTTCTACCTACTGACCTACAAAAGGATTTGTTAAGTCCTAACAAACGCTATCCTTTTCAAAACCCCTTTTCGTTCTACCTACTAACCACAAATTGGATTTGTTAAGTACTGTCAAACGCTATTCTTTTCAAAACCCCTTTTCATTCTACCTACTAACCTACAAGTGAATTTGTTAAGTCGTATCAAACGCTATACTTTTGAAGACCTCTTTTCATTCTACCTTGTAACCTACAAATGGATTTGTTAAGTACTATCAAACGCTATCATTTCAAAACCTCTCTCCGTTCTACCTACTAACCTACAAATGGATTTGTTAAGTCCTATCAAACGCTATCCTTTTCCAAACCCGTTTTCGTTGTACCTAGTAACCTACAGATGGATTTATTAAGTCCTATCAAACGCTATCCTTTTCAATACCCCTTTTCGCTTTACCTACTCACCTACAAATTGATTTGTTAAGTACTATAAAACGCTATCCTTTTCAAAACCCCTTTTCGCTTTACCTACTAACCTACAAATTGATTTGTTAAGTACTGTCAAACGCTATCCTTTTCAAAACTCCTTTTTGTTCTACCTGCTAACCTACAAATGGATTTGTTAAGTCCTATCAAACGCTATCCTTTTCAAAACCCCTTTTTGTTCTACCTACATGTAATAACCTACAAATGGATTTGTTAAGTCCTATCAAACGCTATCCTTTTCAAAACCCCTTTTTGTTCTACCTACTAACCTGCAGATGGATTTGTTAAGTACTATAAAACGCTATCCTTTTCAAGACCTCTTTTCATTCTACCTACTAACCTACAAATGGGTTTGTTACGTCCTATCAAACGCTATCCTTTTCAAAACCCCTTTTTGTTCTACCTACTGACCTACAAATGGATTTGTAAAGTCCTATCAAACGCTACTCCTTTTCAATACCCCTTTTTGTTTTACCTACTAACCTGCAGATGGATAAATTTGTTAAGTCCTATCAAACGCTATCCTTTTCAAAACCCCTTTTTGTTCTACCTACTGACCTACAAATGGATTTGTTACGTCTCATCAAACGCTATTCTTTTCAAAACCCCTTTTTGTTCTACCCACTAACCTACAAATGTATTTATTAAGTACTATCACACGCTATCCTTTTCAAAACCCTTTTTTGCATCGCGCAGAATGGCCATTGTTCTTGCGACGTTTCCACTCTAGTGAGCAGATCGGAATAGATTCAGCTGCTCGTAGTTCGTTGGCTGAAGTGAATTTTATCTTGAAATACCACGTAGCTTATTAACTCTGAAGGGGCGTAACTCGAAAATAGAAGACTGATTATGCTATTGTTCAATCTGGTGGCAAAACGTATTCTCGTCTTTCAGTAAAGTTAAGTTAACCACTTCAAAAACAATCGCTAAGGCTGAAAACAAGTGATCGAAAGGGTTACGTTCAAGAGTGGGCACAGGGATACTACTCTTTACTAAAACGCAGTAAACATAGAACAAGCGAAATACTTTGTGCTCTTCCAGATCTTTTAAAAGTGAATCTCTCCTTTAAGTCACTCAGCACTAAAAACTGTTTATTATTGTATCAGTCTCGCTTAGACCCGGCCAGCTTGGTTTCAAATCTATTTTAAATTAGACTTTGTAGCCGAGCGTTAACGTTACTATTACAAATGCTGACAATTATTTATTATAGCCTACAGCTCTAGTTAGACCATCCTGGAAGAATAGAGGCCCTCTTTACACCGAGTATGGTATTCAGATGAGGTGTGTCAAAAGAGACCAGACCGGAGTGGTTAGTATGAGATTCCATGGGAGGTGGGTGGAACACAGCAGCAAAAGGGAAACAGGCTGTTTCGTGATTTACTTGCATGTTGACAAAAAGACATCAAATATTTGAGTATCTTTAGATTTAGTATCATGGCCCTGGACTTTTGACAAAACGCAACGCAACTGGCATAGAGCTGACAGCTCAGTGATAAACGGAGGAAAGTGTGGATGTTCTGTCCCTTTTATTCAACAACAACAAAGACTTTATTGGTACCTTTAAACACAATACATAATAAACTGAGTAAAATTTAAATGAAACAAGTGAAGGTAGGTGTCACCCAGAATAATTTCAAGGTTAATCAAGCTGAATGACACATGACAGTTACTTAATCTTGGTAAAAGGGTCGGGATCAACTTAAGTTTGAACATGAAACACTAAACGTAGAAAAATAATACAAAAATAATACAAAAAATAGAAACACAAAATCCAAAAACAGAACTAACGTTACTGTTTTAGTCATTTGAGCCAGCCCACACAAACTATAGGACGTGCTTCTTCGAAATTGTCTGATATTTGATATGAAATTAATATTATTTATCTAAGACCAAAGTGGAGCTTATGTACCAAAGTATTACTAAGTGAACCACAGAAATCTATAACACAAGTTTTCGGAAAAGAGAGGAAATCCTTTTATGGCTCTGCTGGTGGATGGGTGGTTTGGTAATTAAAGATGAAAATTTCGATCTTGAAATTCCGTGTACAATGTTTGGATGTGATGTACCAAACGAGACCAGAATGGATTTATTCATGTTTTTGTTTTTGCACTGGAGAGGGTAAGTGGAGAGTTTTACGAATAAACAGTATTTACATGTAAGTTGCGCATTGTTCAATCTAGGGAAATCTAAATCAGAACTGTAGTTGGAGGGAAATGTTTCTAGCGTACAAGTGTGAGTTTTTAGGGGGGGGGGGGGGTAAGTGGTTGCTCCCACAGAAAGAGTGAAATCTGGAGCCTCTAAAACACCTTTGCAGCAATCATGTCTGGTTATTTATGTCAAAAGTGCTTGGTAAATGGATCATCAGTTTATACCTGTCTTCCATATGATTCTTGTAGTGTAATTCCAAAGAGAATGCTATCATGCCCACGGAAGTCCTGCATGTTTTATTTGTGCTTTTTTACTTGATAATTCTTGTGGTATTTTTATGAACTTTCGAAACCTTGGTCTTACATGACCAAAAATATTTCATTTTTGTGAAATATCTTCGTGGGTTTGTTGTTCGTAGGAGTAGATCTTAAAATCGGGAGAAATTTACCAGGTTGGTTTTGGGATTTCAAGCAAAATCGGGGTGGCTGGAGACTGAGTACGGAACATATGTAGTCTCGTGTAAATAGTCAAGGGTGTATTCATTTGGGAATAAGAATAACAAAAGATATTCAACTTAAGCATTCATTTAGGACCCATTCCTATTCTGAAAACTTGCTTATGTTCTGTAGGAAGGAGCTTGAGGTGGCGCAACGGGCAAAATATATTTGTATTCCAAAATGGCAAAATTTGGAATGTTATAAATGAATAGTGGTTTAATTACCTACTG
>JAOEJI010228894.1:0-11926 GCA_025448255.1 Umimayanthus chanpuru | reverse complement strand
CCCCCCTCCCCCATCCCGCCGTTGAATAAACTTTTGAGTTAAGAGACATTACAGCTATGGCAGTATACGGAGGCTGGCGGTAAATCCACATTGTGTCCGAATTGTATTATAAACACTTTCCCATTTAACCTTTATCTGGTTGACGGTTGGCAAGTTATTGTTCGAATAACTGTACATGGTCTATACTGAAGGCCAAAAATAATTTTTAGTTTTGGAAATATTCAGGTATTCTGTGAAGCGAATCTCTCGATGATTTGCATACACGTTGCTATAGAACTTTAAACGTTCATTTTTCAGCGACTGCAACAATAAATATTTAGAAGATCAATATTTTTTTTATGGTTCTACCTATAATGACCAACCATTAACAGCGTTTCTGTTGGCTATTGTTTGGCTCGTGTGATCATTCGAAATTTTAAAAAAATGTGATGACCCAAATGTTTTTTTAAATTTTTGTTCAAGTCGGGATCATATTCAGATCGGAAAATGAGCTGAAATTTGTTTTTAACCGTATAATTAACACAAATTGTTGTTATAGTTTTAGTGCCAATCATATTTAGTATCTAAAATTTTAGCTACTGCCTACAATAAAACTGCCGTCCTAAGACAAACCCAGTTTGTTTCCAAGTCATGTTGTTTCTCGATATTTCGATCACGTATGGGGTATAGTTTCTGTAAAATATAATGCGACTAAATGAGCAACGAATAGTTATTGAATGAAGAATGAAGGGGAGTCAATACCGAGGAATATGTACCTTTTGCTGGTTCCATGCTCACAATTCGCTTATGAATTTCGATGTCTGCACGTTCTGTCACTTATAAAGGAAATGGAATAACCAGCACTTCGGCATCAAATGATTGAGAATACTTGGGTATTTTGGCATAAACGGGGGTTTACCTGATTGATATCTGCACACATTTCCATATCAGTGCACCTAAGAGATATTGGAACATATAAATTGTTTTTAAATAGTTGTACTTAGTTCACGTCACAATATTTCAAACGACGCAATTAAAATACCAGAGTTCGATGGCTCTTTCATGATTTTCTAACGATTAATATAAACGTAATGACACTAAAGTTCTTAATTTAACTTTAGTGAGAAATTAACACATATTGTTGTCATGGCAACCGTGGAAAACACAATGTTTTTAAAACTGTCAACATTTGCGCAAATTGAATGTTCCAATGAGGTCTGTGTTGCCCGGAATACGGACACTCAATACGGCAGGTTCCATTTTTTATTGTATTTTTTAAACTTTTTCATACTTTCTAACAGGGAGAACTAAAAGATGCCAGTAAAAAAATAGAAGAAATGAGGTAAGTGTAGTTTACACAATAACTTTTTTTTACGTTATATCTTCTCTGCTTCGATCGATTTTGTTTTGTGTATCAGGACAAAATGTTTGAAAAGATTAGTTTGTTTTAGTCCCTTGGCTAGACGTACTGAACATATAGTATATTATACAGAAATAAACAAAAATAAGACAGTTCTGAACGTTGTAAGCATAAGCCCCTTTTACTGAAGTCTTCACACAATTGGAAGACAGGCGGCAGTTTATGCAATAGACCGCTGTAAACTAATACAAATGCTGAAAAGGAGCCCAACTGTCAATAAAACATGACAAAAAACCTGAACGAAGGACAACAGCTATACAACTGACCAAAGTTGGAAGCTAAACTTCAGCGTAGCTTTTCCTTTAAGCTAAAACCACTTTAAAATTTTGATATATACTTGTAAAACCTGATTGAGTAATTGATTGATGCATGAATGTGTATTGGTTGTGAGCAGGGATATCGGAGCAATTGTGTATGGAGGGGGAGGGGGATCTGACTTGTAACTTGAAGAGGGGAGGTGGAAGAGGGGGCAGGGGTAAAGAGACTGTCCCTCTTTATCGGGTTTTGCAAAACGTGGGAGGGGCTAAAGCAGGTTCCACGAAATCGTCAGCTTTTCCCGCCATCTTTGTCAGCTCAGTTTAAGGCCCATGAAAACGGCCGCAACAAGTCACAACATTGTTAGCCCAATAATGTTGGGAGTTGTTGGCACTTGTTGAGTGGCGCATGCAAACGAACGCAATAACTGCCAACGTTGTTGGCGGTCGTCTAAAGAAGCGATGCATTCTGGTACAGTAATCATTGCAATGCGCATGCGCAGACATTTTCACGACGGCAATATTGTTGTGGTTCCATGCAAACGGGCGCAATACGCTTCGCCGGTCACAGAACAATACAAATGTTGGGACTTGCGAGTTGTTGCGCAAAAAGTTTGATCGGTTTCAAACTATACGCAACAAGTGCCAACATTGTTGTGGTTCCATGTAAACGGATGCAACGCGTTGGGCTCAACAACTGCATGTTGTTGGCCAACAATCTTGCGTCCGTTTGCATGGGCCTTTACCTCTAAAAACAACAATACACTTTTGTAATACTTTGGGTTATGATAAACACATCGCAAAAACCTTCACTGGAGTTTAGCAGGCTCATTATCACATGCTTGGTCTTGCCTCCGGGCTAACTGTTGTCACTTAAGGAGTACTGCACTGTTTGTACTGGCTTCAGTCAGCACCAAAAAACTTGCGCCAAGTAGCTTTTCTGACGTAATTCCACACCGCCTCAGTACAAGAGGTCAGCGATAACAATCCAGTGACCAACCATCCACTAATATTAACCATTACTTAATTGTAAGAACTCTATATTCTTGCCCCGCCCAGTAACTCTTGCGTACTTGTTGAATGCTCTGAAAAATTACGTACTTCTTAAATTAGTGTAGATCTATGTGTATGTGTAAGTGTACGTACTGCTGTGCATACATGTATGTTTGTGCTAGCACGATGTATGTTGTGTGTCTACCCTGCTTTCTTCCCTTCTAGCCTACAAATTAAAATTGCTCAACGTAACCTGGCTTCTTGGCATTTTTAGCCCAAAAGGTTTTTGTGGAAGCCATTACTCTGAATTATATAATTGTCTTTTCTTCAATTGTTTTTGCCTTTATAAAAGTACATTGTATTTACTTAAGAGTATAAAAAGTTAATTGCTGTTGTTGATATCTCTATTTTGAAACCACAGCTCTCAAACACTCAGTACAAAAGACTCCACCAGCCCTCTGAAGGACCAGTATCTGGAGGCTGTCAAGGACCGAGACAATGGCGAACGAGAAATCAAAGCCTTGAAAGTTCAACTCAAAATGGCTGAAGAAACGCGAGACAGTGTTCGGCGCGACCTAATGGAAGCGCACCGCCGCATTCGCGAGAGTGATGAAGCGAGAGAAGCACAGAGAAAGGACAACGTGAGTCTGAGACGAACGCTGAAGGATGAGGAGATGGAAAAAATGTCTTTGGAGAAAACTGTAGAAGAGTTGAGAGGAAAAGTTAAACAGGTGGAAAGTGAGAAAATGGAGATGAGAGGAGGTGTTGATGAGTTGGAGCGGAAGCTACGATTGTGTGACGACTCGCGGGCAAAGGCGGCGACGGAAGTGTTGGACCTGCGAGCGAGGCTCACCGAGGTTGATGCAGAGAGACTGGAGACGAGGCGAGAGCTGCAGGAATCACTTCGACAGGTGAGCTGCTACGCATGCGTAATTTTCACTACAGTATTTTCTGTCTTAGCCTTGTTCACACTTATGACTGAGATAAGCACAAACAAAAGAAGAAGGGTAAGACAAGCACAAGAAAACAGAAAACACGCACGCGGAGAGTTTAGATGTTCAAAGACAAGCACAAGCACCAGAAAAAGGAAAATGTTTCTTTTTCTTGCACTTGTGCTTACTGCATACATGTTTACACTGGGGTGCTCTTGTGCTTGTGCTTGTCCGTGTGCCTATTCTTATTTCACAGTTGTGAACCAGGCTTAAGTATTCCTGTTTTTATTGAACCTCCACCCCCCACCGCCCCAAGTCCCCCAGTTGCAGACATCAAAATGTAAATGTTCTTAGGTCTTTAACCAACAGAGGGAAATAATTTCAGGTTCTATTTTGCGCCCGTTCAATAAATCTCTAGTTAACAAGAGACGGAAAATCACTACATATGTAATATTTAAACGGATAAGCGTCTATTTTGTATAAGACAAAATACATTTGTTCTCGCGTTTTGTTGCCTCAGCTTTAATAAACCCCGTCATTGTCCTTTGTGTTATTATTCAGGTGAAGATCCTCGGCGGGGAGTGCCTGGGTTCTAAACGGGAGATCGCTGACCTTCGTGACCGTCTTGAACGCGAAGAAAACTTACAACAGGAAGTGAGGAATGAATCGTACTGCCTCAGGCAGACCCTGCTCCAGATCGAGGCTGAGAGAGAAGGGGTGAAACAGAGTGCGTCCAAGAACCAACGAAGGTAAAATATCTTGTACCGGCACGTTTTAGTACCCCATTGGTAAGTTTCTAATTTGTTCCTCTTTTACCAGGACAAAAGAGCTAGAAGACAAGTTCGCTTCAAAAGAGAAGGACTACCAGCTTCAGATACAAGACTTGAAGGAGTTTGAACAGAAAGCGAGGAACAAGATCCGAGAAATGGAGGATCTTCTGGAGAAGACCACGTTCGACAGGGAGAACTACAAAGCTCAGCTCTCTGGCAACGATGGCAGGATATCGGCTCTGGAGCAGCAGCTGGCGCGAGTGGAGGCGGGAAAGAACGACTCTGAACACAAGCTGGTCAGTTTGTACTCCATACTGAGGCGGGGGCTCGGAATACGCGCCAGTCCGTCTAACGCCGAGACGAGCCCCAAGAAGGCGCGAACAAGTTACCGCCAAGCAAGACAAAGATCGAACACAGGTAGCGATAGCACTTAAGCTTGGCTTGTCACAAGAATGCAAGGACTCAAGCTTAAGTGTTCTTGTCATATGGCAAGGATACTTCCCGCGTTCTGATTGATTAATGAGCGGTCGGGTTATTGTTGATGAACTAAAACGGGTGTGCGAAGTAAAGGATTTCCACTTGTACCGCGTTATTGTTTATAGGAAAAATGCCACATTATAAAATACTTATTAACCTCGAACGTTCGGTCTTTAGGGGAATATCAAACTTCAGTCTTGACGCACTGGCCTCGCTATCACTCGGTCAATAACGCTTGATCTTTCCCTACAGACCTCACTCTCGGTTAATAAATATATTTTTTCAACGGCCTTGACGCATAGTCAGCAACGTAAGCACAAATTAAGTGCAAGGATCAAAATTTGTCTTCTCCTTACGCACAGAAATCGAGTAACATAAGTACAGAAAGAGAAAATTTGAAATAAGAAGTTTTTCGTTTGCATCATTGCGCTTACCCGCGCGTCGCTGGTAAAAACTGAGCTGGCTGGTTGAAGACAACTGGATACTGTCCTACCATTTTTGTTGCAATGAAACAGCCCAATAGTCTCTCTGTCTATGGAGCCCTTGGAAGAGATTTTGGTTAGTATTCACGTTAGTGGTGTCGCCGCCGGTCTTGAGGAACAAGAGGGAGTGTATTCATGAATGTCTTTGCTCCTATGTGTGCATGCGTGTAGGAGTCCGCGCGCGAAGGCGACATACGTGAATAAGCACGTGTCGAAACTTGGATTCATAGATAACTGAAAATAACTATTCTTATTTTTACACGTGTTTTAAACGCAATATTTATATGGAAAGTAGGACTATCTGACAAAAATTTAGTTTTCAGCTGGACATTTGCAAAAACATGGAAAATTATAGTCTGCTCTCATTGCGAAATATAAACCGTAGGAGTGTACGTTTAGAGTTTGTTCTACAACTGAGTTTGTGACAGATTTACGATCAGCTACTGTGATCATTTGTGTTTGTTTAATAGAGTAAAATAGATCTTCGTTTGGTTTTTGCCCCTTGAGGGGTAAACTTGCCGCCCCCTCTCGAGCCGTCATTATAAGTTTGGAGATGTTCGGTCAGCTCTTCGAGTTTCGTGAACCATGAAAAACTACGCCTGCGCAAAGGATCAAGGGAGCTGATCTAAGTCTCTAAATATTTTAATGAACTTTCCATAACTTACGTTGCAGGGTTGTTCTGCTTGCCGCTATTTGAAGTATTTGTAAAGTCTAACAAAAATTTCATAAAACATGTTGTTTACTCTTTAAAATGCAGACGAGTTTTTGGACGAAATCGATCCAGAAGCGGCAAAAAGCGCCATTGGCGACCTGGTCCAGAACCTAAAAGAAGCGGAGCGAAAGCGAGACGAGAGCGCGGTCAAGGTGGAGACTCTCCAGCGAGCAGTGGCCGGCATTGAGGAAGAGCGAGCTAATCTGGACACTAAACTGCGGAACGCACACGCAGAGATGAATGAGCAGCGGGAACAGAGGCGGGAGGTGGAGGAGCGACTGAACAGCTCCAGCACGGCTTTGTCTCTACAGGTTGGTAGAAATCAAATGTAGACTTAAGAGCGTTGTTCATTTAACCGGCGTGGCTGGTCTTTTAGATCTGGTTTCGGTCAGATTGGTCCCGCTTGCGGAACAGAGCCATTCAGTGCTATATTGCAGCCTTACAAGCACGTCGTAATTGGGGTGGGAGAAAATGCACGCGCGCGTGTTGGCCTTCCATGCGGCGTAATTGGGGAATATTGGCGAGAAAAATGCATGTGTGCGAGTTGACCCTCCACTAACAAGTCGGCAAATGCCGCACCTGGGTGATTATTGGCAGGAATAATGCACTTCCCATTAACATACCGGCAAGAGCGCCATAACTGATTTGGCGAGTTATGGCAAAAAAAAATGCACCCGTGCGTTGGTCTTCCTTTAATGAGCCGGCAAGAGCGCCAAAATTGGGAGAGTTACGTTTTGGAAAATGCACGAGCGCGCGTTGACTGCACTGGTTATAGCATTTTACACTCAAAATAATTAGTTTTGTTTAATACTTCTGTGGATCCAAGGTTTATTGATGACATTAATCGTGGCTGTTTTAATTTATAGGAGGAATCCATAACACGGGTAGAAAGGGAAAAAGACGCTCTAGTGGAGAAAACTAAGATGCTGGAAAACACCCTGTCGCTATCCGAGAGTGAACGGCAGGGACTTGGGAACAAGATCCGGGAACTACAAGAACTGGAAACGAGGCAAAGGAACGAAACACGTGATCTACGCTTACAACTTGAGGCCACATCCGGGCATCGCTCTAAGGACGAGCTCAAAATAAAAGCATTTGAGGGTGAACTTAACCGCTTGAAGCGGATTCAAGCCGATAGCGATGCGGCAAACAGCCAACTTAGAGAACGAGTTGATACGTTGTTACGAGAAAATAGCGACCTACAGAACTATGCGAGTAGCACGGCGCTTTCGGTTGACAGGCTGACGGATGCTTTGACTAAAGCTGAAACCGAAGAAGCGCGTTTGAAAGATAAAATCCAAGCGTTGTCTTTGTCTTTAGCCGATAGTAACAGCAGTTCACAGAATCTTCAAGATCGCATCCAGCAATTGCAGCGCTCTCTAGATAGCACAGATGGTGAGAAAAGACTACAACAGGAGAGAGCGAACACGATCAAGGAAAACTTAAAAGAAACCAAACACGAAAACAGGGTTTTGTCGGAGAAACTTGAACTGCTACAGCAAACGGAAGCGGCCTCTGATTTACGGTTACGGGATTTCGAAAGTCAAGTAAAACACGTGAAGATTCTTCTACAAGAACGGGAAGAACGAGAAAAAAGGTTTCTGGAGCGAGTGCGAACTCTTGAAGAGGAGAAAGATTCGTTACGAGAGCAAAATATTTCTCTTCAACGTCTCAACTCTTCATACGAGAGTGAACAGAGGGAACTTCAGAGGAGTAATGTGCGAGTCTCAAAAGACGTTTTGGCGTTAAAAAAGACGATGGAAAAGTTGCAAAGGGAAAGATTAGAATTTGAGGAATCGTACTTTGAGACCAGTCAGGAAAAGGAGATTCTGGGAAGGACGCTTAACGAGGCAGTTCAGGAGAATAAGGGACTGAGAGAACATGTTGATACACTCAAGAAAATCCTGACAGATGCAGAAGATACGCACGCTAAAAGGTACGAAAAGTAGAATACTATAACCATTAAAAGAGTGCTGTCTCTGTCTACAAGTTCGACTTGTAACAATTTTTGTGCGGATGGAAGGTTAATTTATTGGCGCATCTGCGCGTGCACAAACTAAAACTGCATTTTCTTCAAGTTATTTAAAAAACCAGTTTAGTTCACTCGTGCAGCTTCAACTGCAATTATTGTCTAATATTTTATGAGTATAAGCAGTTATAAGGTTTAGCGTTCCACCTAACTGAATAAATTACTCCCTCGAACACCAACCAACATATTTTAAAACTCCCCACCGGGATCAGATATTTCTTTTCTCCTTGTGACCCCTCGCAGCCAAAGACAATAATAGCATTTTTCCCATCTCTCAGAAGTAGTTGGCATTACTTGGCAGGGCTTTCATTAACGCAAAAAATTGTGTGTTTTACGCCAAAAAAAATTTCGGACGCAAAAGTTGAAATGCTGTGCGTCGCTAGGACGCAGAAGATTGATAGGAGATACACACCATTACCATGTTTGATCAGCTTTAGGTTCCTTTGCGACTCCTAAACAAAGAAACAAGAGGTTCCTGGGAAGCCTCTTGAAAATTTCTAATGAAAACCCTGCTTTGGATGTTCCACTGCAGTACTTAAACTTACGGCAACTATAAACCACGTCGTTTGTTAGTGCTGAGCGACCAAATTTACTGGTCACACCCCAGTTTATTTTAACGCGCATAGTTTTCGGATTCGACAAAGCAGGAAAACAAATAGTTTCACTTGATAATCGAAACCAATGGAAGAGTAAGACTTACCTCGATGCGTCATGTGTCGTGTTTAGTTTTACAGATATGTCGGAGAAGCACCGAGAAGAGATCGAACTCGAGAACGACAGAGCGAAACAAACAATTGACAATCTCAGAAAAGCAGCGGAGAAGCGAGAGAAAAAGTACAAAGAAAAGCTGGGGATGTTTGAAAGACAGGTAGGAAACTTGTCTTTTTCCTTGGATGAGAAAATTTTGTTTTGATATGTGTGTATGCGTGCCATTTTGTTCACATGCATGTTTCTGCCCTTTGTGCGTAGCTATGGTGATTAGCTCTATACTGTTTTTATAAATTGAGGGTACTACAGTAAGGTCGCTTTCCATTTGCCCGTTCTGGGCGGCCGAACAGAACTGGTTCTGGCCAGTTTAAATGGAAAGGTCCAAGACGCGTGCGTACACTTTTCCCCGCCACAACTAACCCGCGCTTCGGCCGACCGGAGCGGGCGATTTTATTTTTTATGCCCACTTCAAGATGGCGGACTGTCACAGATCAATTAATAGCCGTAAAGCTATATCACAGGGCTATTCATGGTTATTCGAGGTTATCTGTGGTTAGTAAGGGTTAAGGTTGGGTCAGGGTTACGTTTGTTTCGTAGAAAGGGACAAAATAGGAACTTTGGATAGACATACAATAAAATGTGTGTGTTGGCAGCGAATTGAGTGGCTGGTGTAGGGCAGTACATGGTGACTCTGGTGCTAGAGGTCCCAGGTTCGAGACTCGTCATACTCTCCTTTCATTCGCTTTTTTAACTTCCATTTTTTCTTGAAATTTTTTCCAAGTATGAGTTTCAGTTTGAGTGTTGTCGCAGTACTAGTAAGCGCCCGCCATCTTGAAGTGGGCCTAAAAAAAATCACCCGGAGCGGGAGAACTGAACGGCTCTGGTCGATAAGCAGAGCCATAGTTCTGAGAACTCGTGCATTCCATCTAAAAACTAACTGGTCGGACCGGCCAGACCAGACAAATCGAAAGTGACCATTCAGAGTATTAGTGTGGAGTGGCAAAACCAATATTGTCAAAAACTTGTCAGAAAGCTTGTGACGATTTTTGGACTTTTTCGGAAAATTGTCGGAACTGATATATGCGGAGGTCTTCAAACATCTTCGGAAGTTGTACGTCTGGACACTGTTTCGGCCAGCCTGCACTACTGATACATGTAATAAACTTGAAAACTTGAAATGTATATCTTGTTTCTCTAACAACTTGTATACTAAGAAAATCAGTGCGTAATAAAACTTTTTTCTGTAAATGTTGGACGCCTTTTAGCCTCATCCCCCCTCCCCCCTCTGGTGATATCTGCTTATACATCTATCAACCCCACCCAGCGGCGGACCCAGAAATTTCAAAAAGGGAGGGCCGAATTTGCGGGGTTCTGGAAAGGAGGTGGGGAATTATTTGTGCTCAAAAAAGATGTTTTTCAGCGTTTTTCTTATAAAATGTTTCAAAATTGCCGACGACAATTACCACTGGCATTTTCTTGGGCCGTCTTTCGCTGACCTGTTTCTTGTTTTTGTCTTGCCAATTAAACCCTTTGTTAACTCGCGTCGTAGGTGGCCATCCTCAAAAAAGACCTCGAAACAGAGAAGGGTGAGCGAGAGAGACAACAGACGCTGGCGGCAGTGAAAACGGAGGAGATTCGCGAGATACGCGGCTCACTCGACAAGTCGCTACGAACTGTCGAAGAAGACGCAAACAACTTGCGTGGAATGCTGGGTAAATCACTGCACAAAATCGATAGATATACGGAAGCTATCCGACGGGGCGAAGCGCCAACAACAACGTCCGACACGGAGGATTCGGCAGCCGAAATAAATGGCGAAGTAAGGAAAAGTACCCGGATGTCCAGGCGGCGTACGCGATCGGCTTCTAACGTGAAAATGAGAGACCGCAACTCACTCGGGTCATATTCCAATGTGAAGATTGCCACCGATTCGCATCACGCTATGACAAATGGACATTCACCAGCAAAGGACTGCAACCAGAGGGTTATGCCGCAGATAAGATCGCCCATAAGGAGATACAGAAAAGATAGACAGTCGGTTGCGTGACGCACGAGTTGCGTGCACAATTCAATATTTAACACAGCACACGCAAACTAGGTTTGACGTCACACAGAGAATGCAGTGAAGGTGAATGGTATTGCTAGTTGTGACAGGTGTGACATAGTCAACGACACTTGCCTCGTTCCCAAGCAACTAACCGACGAACAGCGCGCGCGGTTGACCAGGCTGTGTTACCGCTCCGCAAAGAACGCCGAGCAGCTGCCTGGAAACGAGGCTATGTCTGAACTACGTACGTGTGTTCGAATTAGGGCCCTGATACATTGCGCAATTTTTTCAATGACTTGTCTCGTTGCGAGACAAGTTGCCGGATAATTGCATAGTGTAAAATGGGTTGTCTTGCAATTTTTTTTATTGCGCGAAGCATTGCACTAGAAGTAGAACTCAGCTCTACTTTTTGCAACGGAATGCAGCAACTGGCAACACCATCGCACAGTGTTTCACCCCGCCATCAACTTTTCTCGCAATTTAACGGCAGTTTTAGCAAGTCGCATGCGCACACTTCTCGTTTTTCCTTCTGAGGAGCACTGCGAGACAAGTAGCTGAGAAAATTGCGCAGTGTAACAGGGATTTAACACCCTACCCGGGCAACTTGCAACGCCGTACATATTCAAGCACTGCAAGATAAGTTCATGAAAAAATTGCGCAGTGTAACAGGGCCTTCACCAGAGCTCGTAAAATCTTTGCGACAAAAGCTATTTCAAAACCTATTTTATGACCCATAAATTTATTTAAAAGCTGGGTTGACAAGTTAGTAGAGTTTTGAATATTTTCTTCCTCCGGGATATTATCGAGTAAATTTAGAAAGCAGTTTTATGCAGTTGGAGTCTATAGTTTTTTTTTCTTCTCATATTTTGTTCTTATTGGAAATTAAAATAGTTCGGACAATTGTAAAACTTGAACGCTTGTATATATGGACTCTGTGTTCTAAATCCAGGGCGGTGAAGCTAAACTAATCCCAGAACGATGTGGGTACATTGAATGGAGGGGGTGGGGTGGGGGGTCTAATAGGGGAGGACCAAAGCGCTATATTCAAACACTGGAAGACTAGTTTTGAAAAAAACTGTTTTTCTGCGTGGGCGAGTACGCTGAATATGGGTTTGATCAACAA